>BGNK01003722.1:36272-58230 GCA_003297005.1 Symbiodinium sp. clade A Y106 | reverse complement strand
TCCCTGCGCACTGTCCTTTCCTTGCACTGCCGTCAGGCACCTTGTACAGTACTGCAACCGTGAATTTTCTTTGCACTGGTACTGTCGAACTGCTTGCCTTGCAGCCTTGAAAATTGGCAGAAAGTGTCAACATGCGGTGTGCAGTGTGCCCTCGCAATGATGTTCGGGTTACCTACCAGCATACACGACCAACCGAGTGTCTTGATGGCAGTCCTGGCTCCAGCATGTCTGGGAAACGTAGTGACTCTTGTTCCGACTGTCGGGGAAACTCATTATGTTTNTCGCCTCGCCACCGCATGCAATGCACGAGCTCCACGCAGGAACTGCCGTTTTTCACGAGGGCAGTGACCAGGTACCTCGCACACCAACATGTCAGTCATGTGTACACTACTTTCGTGATCCGTGCCGGGTGCCACCACGAAGTCCATAGAGACGCACGCAACGGCCCGACCAAGGCACTGATCCAGCAGCTAACGCCCTCAGCAGTAGGGGAAGGGTTATGGATTCAAGATGTTGCGGGAGAGGTAACNGACCAAGGCACTGATCCAGCAGCTAACGCCCTCAGCAGTAGGGGAAGGGTTATGGATTCAAGATGTTGCGGGAGAGGTAACCAAGCAGTTTAAAGGGAACGACATAAGAGGAACAGTAGGGACGCGTAATCATCTTGGCGTTTTCCACCATCCATGCGAGTACCTTGCCCTGGTGGGTTAAGGAATACCTCACGGAACTGGGTTTTCGCCTCCCTACGCCCCAGCAGATAGCCGAAGTCACTCATGGCAGCCTTCAGTGCACCCCCCCACGCCTTAAGCAGCTCACCCTCACAGAAGCCCTCATGCTCCCTGCTCCACAACTCGATCAACACGACGTAGTCGAGATCCTTGACTGACATGATGGGAGAACGCAGTCGCTGCTAGGTCCCGTATGTAAGATGCGGACCCACCTTTTGCTTTTGAGTACTGTTTTATAGGTTTTGTCAGCAATCGTATAGGCGCTACTGTGTTTCACCACTTTCACTTGCCCCGCCTTTGCACTGTTCCTTGCCCTTCCTTGCCAGTTTTTGCACTGCCTTTCCTTGCCCTTGCTGAATGCACTGCCGCACTGCTGAATGCACTGCCCAGCCTTTACGCACTGCTCATGCCTTTCCTTTGCAAGCCAACTCGTTCTGCCTACTTGCCTGCTTGTTTGCTTGCCTTGACAATTAAGAGAGAGAGATAATGTTCTTGTTCTAGAGGTTCCAGGTGCTGCTTGGCTAGGTTCGAGGTGATGCTTGGTTAGGCTCTAGGCGCAGCTCGGCCAATTCATGCGACTTGGTGACCCTTGGCTAGGTTCAGGTGATGCTTGGGTAGGTTCAAGGTGATGCTTGGTTAGGCTCTAGGTGATGCTTGGGAATCCAGGCGACTTGGCGACCCTTGGCTAGTTTCCAGGCTCCAGGTGATGCTTGGATGCTTCAGACTTCGGATTAGCCGGGTACTTTATGTGCCTTATGTGTTGGTCGACATGTGCACAAGTATCCCAAGCAAAGCCCCCCAAGGCCCCACCAAAAAAAAAAACACCGAGGAAACCCTCGCTTCTCTTCTGAACTCTGAGCCTCTCCACCTTCTCTTTCTCTCTTTCTCGTTCTCGTTTCTGGTCTGTCGTCTCAGCTCCTCGGTGCATGTTCTGGGGCCACGTTGTTCCTAAGCTCCCCTATCTCAATCCACGGTTTGGGTGCTTAGAAACCACTAACCCGCGCCCTCGCTGAAGCCATGGAATACTGACGCATCTGCTATACTGACGCATCTGCTTGCATCTGCTTTCGGATGAAGGACGCCAGGAGTATGGGAACGTGGGGCAGCTGTGCAGCGAGAGAGACCACCGGCGACGCAGAAAAGCGACGATTGCTTTGTCTGGAGCGACAAGAGTACTGCCGCAAGCACGGAGATCTATTGGGCGCGGATGAGCGCAAAACTGAGCAGTACGTGTGTGCCTGAATGAGGCACCCCCCGACACAGGGACGGCCTCATGTTCCCACATGCTGCGTGCAGAGGACGCTTGGCGCCTTTCTGGAGAGGTTTGTTAAGCCGAGGAAGATGGCACTGGTGTGGAACCACTGAGCGACAGACGCACAGTAGAGATGACACAACTGCTGTGCACAAGCCGACAACCGCAACTCAGACGGCCGTAGATCGTGCCCGACGGAGCAGCTTCGACCTGCGGCCACACCACATACATACTACTGCTGCCTATTTGCGTCTCGATGCCTGGCACGCTGGTATGCTGGCCGCTGGCATACTGAAGTGCTAGTCGCTGGAAGGGCTCTGTACGCATGAGATGCCGAACACACTGAGCAGTGACGGGGTTGTACAGCAAAGGCTTCGGAAGTAGTGCCTAGCACCGCCTGTCCTGTGTGGCACTGACTTTATCTGTTACTTAGCGTTGTTTTCCTAGGCGGTCCTCCAACATAGGAGTAATGCTTGACACCGCCCGTTCTACGTGGCATCATCCTTATCTTTGCTTAGCGCTGTGTTTCTTGGGCGGTCCTTATCCGAATAGTAGCAGGTGTAGCTCAGCCACCGAAGTCGTATCCTCCTTTGAGTACTGTCGTATTTGATGGATGTATCCCTTTGTTAATCGTATGGATGTGTGGAAGACTTTGGGCTGTTGCCAGACAGCACCTTTCCCTTGTGCACCTGACTGTTGCAACTGATCTCCCCCCCAACAAGCGCACAGTCTGTGGCCTTGACTTTGGTGTTGGGTAGCTCGCTGTTTTCACCGAGGCGCGAGGGGGGGGACTTCGGACCTTAGTACTGTTTTTGCCTTGAGCCCTTGCTTTCTTTGGGACTTGCGGGGTCCTTTCGGGCTTACTTAGTATGGTTTTTGGTTTCATCCGTGAGTCCTGAAGCGAAGGTGGGTTAACTGTAGCCCCTTTCACCCCGACATCCACTCGTTACCTGCATGCGTTCTTCGGATCAGCCAAGCGGGAGCCAAAAGAAAGCTAGAAAGCTAGAAAGCCAGAAAGCTAGAAAGCTGGAAAGCTGGAAAGCTGGAAAGCTGGAAAGCTAGAAAGCTGGAGCTAGAGTTAGAGAGCGAGAGCTAGACAGCTAGAGAGCTAGAGAGCTAGAGAGCTAGAGAGCTAGAGAGCTAGAGAGCTAGAGAGGTACAGAGCTGGAGAGCTGGAGAGCTAGAGAGCTAGAGCTAGACACAGACAGCACATAACACACGCAACACACACGCACGGCACGTTCGACCCAGTGCACATGCACTCTCTCTAACGTGGCACACACCTACACACGCAAACACCATATTATAACTACTTTCCTCTGAACTCATTTGGTAGTCATACGGGGTTATCCCGTGGTGTTTTTTTGGCGGCGATATAGAGAGAGATAGAGATAGAGATAGAGATAGAGATGGAGATGGAGATGGAGATGGAGATGGAGATGGAGGAGATGGAGGAGATGGAGGAGATGGAGGAGATGGAGGAGATGGAGGAGATGGAGGAGATGGAGGAGATGGAGGAGATGGAGGAGATGGAGGAGATGGAGGAGATGGAGGAGATGGAGGAGATGGAGGAGATGGAGGAGATGATGGAGATGATGGAGATGATGGAGATGATGGAGATGGTGGAGATGGTGGAGATGGTGGAGATGGTGGAGATGGTGGAGATGATGGAGATGATGGAGATGATGGAGATGATGGAGATGACGGAGATGACGGAGATGACGGAGATGACGGAGATGACGGAGATGAAGGAGATGACGGAGATGATGGAGATGACGGAGATGACGGAGATGATGGAGATGATGGAGATGATGGAGATGATGGAGATGATGGAGATGATGGAGATGATGGAGATGACGGAGATGATGGAGATGATGGAGATGATGGAGATGATGGAGATGATGGAGATGATGGAGAGAGAGAGAGAGAGAGAGAGAGAGCGAGAGNGAGAGAGAGAGGGGGAGAGAGAGAGAGAGAGAGAGAGAGAGAGAGAGAGAGAGAGAGAGGGAGGGAGGGAGGCCGTAGCCATTTTGGCTCAAGTCATCTGCCTGCTTCTCCCTCTCCGAGGCGGGGGGGCTCAGCAACGGCCCTTTGGGCGGGGAGGGTTTCTCCCTAGGCCTGGGGTGGAGGCTTGCTTGAGCGGGGGTGGTCAGGCCAACCGTCGAAGCTGTTTGGCTGCAGTGGCCAACACCGGGGGCTCCCAGCGCAGCCATCGAGCTCAACGGAAAGAGTGCAATACTTTGCGTCTTCATCTTCCACGCCGCCTTCGGTGAGCACAGTGACTTCAATTCACATCGTGATCCACACCCAACGACGACGAGACCTTCGGGGACCGCAGCCCGGACGAAGTTGCTGCCAACCCGCGCCCTTCGACCGGCGACGCCCTCAAGAGTGCAAGCGGGGACGACCCAAGGACCGAGGCAGTGCTATCTCCTCTAGACCATCGAAAACACGATCCACCGGCACAAGTACCACGAGCCCTACTACNTTCGACCGGCGACGCCCTCAAGAGTGCAAGCGGGGACGACCCAAGGACCGAGGCAGTGCTATCTCCTCTAGACCATCGAAAACACGATCCACCGGCACAAGTACCACGAGCCCTACTACCAGTGGAGGACAGCAGACAAGAAGGACGACGGGAACAATACCCGGGCGCTACTATACTACAATGGTGCGGCACCAGAAAGGCGGATCGAAGACCTGATGAGCCCCAAGAACCAGGGGGATGCAACAGTGAGAGCTGCACTAATAATATCCACTTTTTCCGTGCAGCGGGGACCCGCGCAAAATGCTGAGTGCCTGCATCTTGCAAGATCTTTTGGTTTGAGGTTCTGAGCATAGGGACACAGTTTTCCCTCCCTTCCTTTCTTTCCTTGCCTTTGACTCCTTTCAGTCAACTCAGCCCTTGGAGCGTAGAAAAACGTTCCTTTCACTCCGCCCCTGTCTGAAGCGTACTGTAGAGAGACGCCTAAGGCAGAACTTTTTAACACACGGGGACGTAGAGAGACGATCGGGCGAGCGGAAAGACCTACGCCCGTGATTACCAGAAGAACATGGTCCCGACCCTGACCACCTCGGGCATGTACCTGTTCTTGGTGTCGGTTGGCTGCCTGCGCAAGCCCGACGACAGAAGGTGGTACTTCACAGGTTCTTGGATTCCACGGAGAGGTTGACCCTCCAAGGATTCAAGAAAGACGTGCTGGCAAGCAGCCCGGACTGCCTGCGCAGGAAGGCGAGCGGAAATGCCTACCCTGTTCCGCTTGTGGCCGCAGTGCTTGCGCGAGAGACGACTAGGGCACACAACTTGTTGCCTTTACCGTCGGAGCTCAGACCGACAACTTTAGAGCTGCATTCTTGCGACCGCACCCAACCCATGGCAACAACGCAACACACCCACCGACACGACTGCAGTGAAGTTACCCCTACTTTGTTGTTGGTACCCCGACGAGCCCTGTGCTTCCTCCCCCGAGAAAGGACCCGCAGTCTTCCACAGCACACCGCCTCCGGGTCCCAAGCTGTGTTACGTTCCCCCTATCTTGCCAAAACCCATGCCCCGTGCTTCCTGACACCGCGGACCCGCTGCCCTTCACACAACAGCAACCACCAAACCACAGCACTTGAGACATGTGTCATAAGCCCAGAGACACAGGGCAAGCACCGTATGTTTAGTTGCTGAGCGTACTGCCGCGTAGCCGTAACCAGCCCATATGGCCATGCCCTGATGCTTTCGAAACGGCCCTGAGCTTTGGCTCCCGCTTGCAAGCCCGCAACAGGAAGGGCCATAAGGCAAGCGCAGAGTAGCGAAAACAGANGCCATGCCCTGATGCTTTCGAAACGGCCCTGAGCTTTGGCTCCCGCTTGCAAGCCCGCAACAGGAAGGGCCATAAGGCAAGCGCAGAGTAGCGAAAACAGAGCGGGGCACGGAGCAGTCGAGCTGGACAAGGCAGGACAGGACCATGCACTTATTGGGCTTAAGCTCGGGGACACGCTGTTTTTGATGAGGGGAAAACTTGTCCAGCTCAAAAGCTCCTCCCAGAACATCTCACACAAAGACCAAACTTGGACACTCGGAAAAGCGCTTGCGCAGGGTTAGGGGGAACCTCCCCCGGGCCCACACGCCGTGCGTGCAAGCAAGCAAGCAAGCAAGGGAGGGATGGAGAGCGAGAGAGCTGGCGAGGGAGAGAGAGAGCGGGAGAGAGAGGGAGAGAGATAGAGACGGGGAGGGAGAGAGAGAGAGAGAGAGATGGAGAGAGAGAGAGAGAGACAGGGAGGGAGAGCGAGAGAGATGGCGAGGGAGAGAGAGAGCGGGAGAGAGAGGGAGAGAGACAGAGACGGAGAGAGAGAGAGAGAGAGATGGAGAGACAGAGAGAGAGAGAGAGAGAGAGAGAGAGAGAGAGAGAGAGAGAGAGAGAGAGAGAGGGAGAAAGAGAGAAAGAGAGAGAGAGAGAGAGACAGAGGAGAGTGAGAGAGGGAGAAAGAGAGGGAGAGAAAGAGAGAGAGAGAGGGGAAGATGCTCGGTGGGCTGCCCGGTTGCCTGGGCGTCGTCTTCATCTTCGATGTCACGAAGATGGCCGGCAGGGGTTTCGAGTTCTTTTGGGTTGTTGATGCTGCGTTGCGTAGAAGTCACGTAGCTCCTAATGCATCTAGGGTAGTGTAGCTGTAGCTTTTTGGCTGGAGCAGGTAGTTGAGCCTTGCCGGCGACGCCGCGAGGGCGCTCCGGTCGCGGACATGGTGCTGGAATCGACGGCTCTGTCCCTCGCGTGTAACAGCGCTCCCGTGTTGAGTGCCGAAATGGATCCGGTCACGGGCCGACCGGCGCTGACGCTCAGTTTGGACCTGAAGATTAGAATGGACGAAAATCCTTGCGAGTATTGCAAACTCGCAAGTGGAAGGTGAAGCAGAAGAAGATCTAACAGCAGAAGAAGGACAATGTGAGGAGGATGAGCAAGGCCGAGACGAAACAGAGGGCGCAGATGATGCTGCACTTTTGATGGCGAAATCACGGATCAGGGCGGAAGAAACGGTGCCGATGCCGGTATCCTGTTCCGATGAATAGATTCTGTTGGCGCGACTTCTGGGCATCTCGACCAACACGGGTAATAAGATCTCGCTCTCCGGAGACAACGTTCTCCCGGACTCGATTCCTTCTTCCACGTCGCCCACATCGCGTCCGCAAGCGCCTCGCAAGTGGACGTGGCAAGCTGGCCGCTGGCNCATTGCTGAGATGTGCGCGGCTTCTTGCAATACTGTACAAATCCTTTTCGGTGTGTTGTCATCTTGCGGACCCGGTGTGGGTCCCAAGGTGCGCGCCGTGCTGTTTTCGTTAGAGCTGCAGTGGCGAGGTTTGAAGGAGCGGCTGTCCGGGGTGTGCGTCGTTTTTGATATCCTGTGTTGATTCCCGCTCCCAATTCCTGTCGCCGATCCCCGCGAGTTCGCCGTCTTCCTTTTCTTCTTGAAGTTCTTCTTCGAAGCTGGGCGCGGCCTCTGTTTCGATGATGGCAACGAGGTCGGGAGAGTTCATCGAGGGTTCGTGTCGTAGACTTTCCCTCGGCCCTTATAATTCCTGCTACGCAGCCTCCCTCTGGGCAAGATTCCAGGTTGACGTTGATTCCAATCGGATTCGAGGGATTCAGTTCGGCCATCTTGCGATTGCGACACCGAGACTCTGGCATGCTTCCGTGACTTCTTAAGACAAAGCCGAAGCCATCTTGTAACTCCTCTGCCAGACGCCTTGGAGGTTCCATTGTGATCGGGACTTAGGCGTTCGGCGTTGCGATGCTGTGCATTCGGATTTCGGCGCGGGTGTGGGAGGTTCGCGGGAATCTAAACACGTCCGGAGGCTGTTGGTTTGGAATTGTCAAATTACCGGGATGTGTAGTCTGGCTTGTGTTACATCTAGTGAATCTAGTTGCGTCGAAACCGCCCACACTGGGCAGACGACGACGCCGCAATTACACGTGAGGTTGTACTGATAGGATGGATTTGCGAAATTGCTAGCGTGGGCACTGTGTGGTTGGGTTGNCTGGGCAGACGACGACGCCGCAATTACACGTGAGGTTGTACTGATAGGATGGATTTGCGAAATTGCTAGCGTGGGCACTGTGTGGTTGGGTTGTCTATATAACCGCGTCGACGCTGCCCACACCGGGCAGTCGACGACGTTGAACCTAGCTAGATGCCACTGTTATCAATGCTAGGATAGGCAACACGGCAATCGACGACGCCGAACCTAATAGGACGGTACTGTATAATGCTAGGCTAGGCAAGGGTAGATGCGTCGAAGCTGCCCACACCGGGCAATCGACGACGCTGTACTTACTTACGTGAGGTTAACTTCGGGGTTGGGCGGTTGATACCCCCCCTAGTAATATGCCTTGCTGGGGGGTAGTAACTATATGCCCGGCTGATATAGGGACTCTCCCCAGGCTGATTTGTGAGTGTGGGGGTGGGGGCCAAAAAATGAGCCCCGGGCACTCTTAACAGCTAGTATGAACCCTTGTACTTCCGTATACAGAAAGCCGGTGATGATTATTGGATGCTACCACGTTGTCTATGATGAGTGCTTATTCCGGTCCGATGCAGGCATTTTGCCTTGGGTCTTCTGCAACCACGACGACTCCCCAAATGGCAAAGACATGCTATGGCCTGGTCAAGCCCCACACTCGGCGATCTACTGCTAAAAGCGCACGGATCGAGCTGCGGCGATGTGCCTGAGAGTACCTGTGCATGGGACAGCATGCTAGCCTGGAGGAGAGGGCAACCTGCCGTCCTTGCAGGACGGTCCTGGCGCTCTAGTTTCAGGCACCGGCTTCGGCTGCTCCTTCGACTGAGCTGCACTGAGGCCACCACGACGGTCGGGCAGCTCCGTCTTTATCCCCTCCGCAAGACGGGGCAGCTCTGTGTTTGCCCGCATCTGCTTGGCCTGGGCCTAGGATCCTCGTCATCTGCTAATTGCAGGCAGGGAAGCGAGTCGGATCTCTGGACTCCAACACCCAGCCAGTCCTGGACATGGCTTGCGCAATTGACGGAGCATCCCAGGTTCCGCGACCGGTGCCTTCAAGACGAAGGGATGTCTCCGGCTTTGCCAAATCGACCGCAAAACCGTACTCTAAAGCCTCCAACGTCCACTGCGGTGCTTGCTGCTGCTGCTGCTGCTGTTGCACATACTGAATAGGGTCACTGCTGACCCAGGCCTGCTTTCTGTCCTGTGGAAGATGCACCCACCTGTAAGAAAGTATTTCATGAGAGCTGCGAACTCGGTCAGTGCTGTGAGTGCACACAGACGACGAACGTCCACGGGCTAGAGCCTTCGGACAGCCTCCAACGGCATGTCTTTCCTTGGAATGCAGAATATTGCAGAAGGCAGAGTTTTCACAGGAAAGGGAATGTGAACCGACAGTCACTGGCACGCTGCCTGACGGCAAGCGGCAGTGCTCTCTTGAGCTCCGGGGACAGGTCCAGCTCGCTCAGGGTGTCCTCCCTCCAGATCTCGTGAAGCCGACGCACCTCTGCTTTCTCCAACACTGCAGAGACCTCACATGAGTTCCGAGAAGCAAGAATTTTAAAAAAGGGACTTTTTAGGCGGACAGATGACTCGGGCTGCAGCCTCCAGCTTCACCACAGCGGTGCATGCAGCATCCTGGACTTGACACAGGACTAGGCAATTGAGAACGGAAATGACCCTGGCGTTGGGGTAGTCACTCTACTCTCACCAATCTACGTCCTCTCGTAGCAGCCCCACCAAACAATGTCTATTCGGTCAGTTTTTTGACTGGTATGTGTTCCTATCTGGGCACTACAGTCGATGTGCTCTAGAATAGCAGAGCACCCACGCAGGAGTATGAACCCGGGAATGGGGTGGTGACTCCACTCTCACTAAATCAATTCCTCACACTCCAGCCATACGGACCCCCTCGGAGCGGGGCCTATTTCGGCCTCAAACTAGCCGGCCGCTATGTGTGCCTCCCATATAAGAGGCCTAGTCAATTCGTGAAAAGCCTGTGATTCTGTGGCGGAGTACAGTCTATACTCTTTCGATTAGTAGGCTGTACATAGCAGAGCGCCCAGGAGTATGAACCCGGGAATGGGGTGGTGACTCCACTCTCACTAGTTCAATTCCTCACACTTCAGCCATACGGACCCCCTCCGAGCAGGGCCTATTTCGGCCTCCAACTAGCCGGCCTCTATGTGTGCCTCCCATATAAAAGGCTGAGTCAATTCGCGAAAAGCCTGTGATTCTGCGGCGGAGTACAGTCTACACGCTCTCGATTAGTAGGCTGTACATAGCAGAGCACCCAGGAGCATGAACCCGGGAATGGGGTGGTGACTCCACTCTCACTGAATCAATTCCTGACACTTCAGCCATACGGACCCCCTCCAAGCGGGGCCTATTTCGGCTTCCAACTACCCGGCCACTACGTGTGCCTCCCATAGAAACGGCTTAGTCAATTCGCGGGAGGCCTGTGATTTTGTGGCGGAGTACAGTCTACATACTCTCTCGATTAGTAGGCTGTACATAGCAGAGCACCCAGAAGTATGAACCCGGGAATGGGGTGGTGACTCCACTCTCACTAAATCAATTCCTCACACTTCAGCCATACGAACCCCCTTCCGAGCGGGGCATATTTCTCATGCGCCCTGTCACAGTGCCCAACGTACCCAGCCAATACCAGCTACCTGGACCTGGATATGCACTGTCACAGTGCCGAGGCTGCGGCCTTTTTTGTTTTGTAGGCTGAGCCCACTCGGCGCAAACGGCCAGACAGCTGGCCTGGAGTGGCCACGGCGTGATGCAGCCGGAAGGTTATCGGCCCAACCGGGACGGCAAAAACCTGCAGATCCTGATGTGCAAGTTGGACGGCACGATTGAAGTGGTGGCGGTCTTGAGTGTTTTCCGTGGATCGACTGTCCGCAAGCGGGGTTGTCAGCACTTGGGCACGGTGCGAGTGGGCAAACCTATGCCCTGCGGTGTTCCTGCTGCCAGTGTGAAGGTCCTGCGAGGAACCCTGCTGCAGCAAGAAGGCCAGGACTACCACTGGGTGACAAGCTGCACGGCGACACCGTTGTTCTTTGAGCGGCAGCCAAGCGGCTGCGTGATTGGCGAACTCGAGACAACAGAGATGCAACAGAGTGCCACGAGACTCCGCGTGCTGCTCTCGCCCAACGCTGTTCTAGCAGTGCCCTTGCTGCTGGCAGGAAAGATTGATGTTCCGGAGCTCCCTCCCGGAAATCCGGAGCAGGACGTGGGTGCTCCTTCAGAGCCGTCTGATGCAACTGCCCAGCCAGCGGCCGAGGTCCGGACATTCACTGGCCGCAGCTTCATGCGGAAAAGTCTGGACAAGACTGTCGACCTCTTCATCCGCGGTCTTATCCAGGAATATCGCAAAAGGGGCGTGCAGATTGTCAACGACGATGGCAAAATCAAGACAAAGACCGGCATGCTCTCCTACGACGAGGTCTGCAAGATGATTCCCGGCTTCGTCCTCTCCAGTGGCTCCAACCTGCAGTACCGGTTCAGCCAGTACGTTCACCGCGAGCTGACAGGCTTGCTCCCCAAAGCAGGAACCTTGGCTAAGACTGCCCGCGTACTTTTGTTTAGGTCGCCACTGTAATCAACTGCACGATGACATATGTCAAACCATGACCTGAGGAAATCTGAGCAACGGTGTGAAGGACGTGCACCGTTTTTTCTCCCAGGTGGCCAAATACACACCTGGACAGGCCAGGAGTTGCAGGTACGCCCTGAACTACACATTGATATTCAAGAGCCTCCTCATGCCGCTCCTTCCAAGGATAGAAATAGACTCCCGAATCGCATCTCCCGCGCGGGCTGCTCAACCCAGCAAGCCTGAGAAAAAATAACTCTGCACAAAGTGCGATTGGGGGCCAAAAAACCAAGGAATAAATCCGTATGTCGTGACTGTGTGCAAGAAAGTGTGTGCGTGTGTGATCGTGTGTGATCGTGTGTGTGTGTGTGTGTCTCTGTCTGTCTGTTTGTCGGTCGATGCCGTGGTGATGCTGACCTGAAGTGATTGATGGCTCTCACAGTATTTCTATAACTACCATTCTTACCAGAATGCATACTTTCCCGGAATGCCACTGTGATAGTGGACGGAATGCCACTGTGAGAGTGGTTCAACAACCCCCAGTGCACAGACATCATGGGAAATGGGCCCGGGTCCATTTCCAGGGGACCCCCCACTACCTACCCCAGATAGGGGGGGGGTATGGCGGTTGCAAGCTGTTCATCTGGAATTCTGAGACTGGGGAACGCAGCTCGGGTTTGCTTATATATGCAAAGGCCGTCGTCCATGCGTGGGCAGTCGACTCGGGTGTTCCAGGCCGGCGTGAGAGCTCGCTTTTCGATTTGCACGAAGTTGTTCGGCAGGTTGACTGGGACGCCAACATCGCCNCTCGGGTGTTCCAGGCCGGCGTGAGAGCTCGCTTTTCGATTTGCACGAAGTTGTTCGGCAGGTTGACTGGGACGCCAACATCGCCATGATCGCAGACGCGGAGAGTGAGAGACAGATGATGAAACTTTGAAAGAGGGAAAGAAACAGAGAGAGAGAGAGAGAGAGACAGAGAGAGCACAAGCAAAGAGAGAACAAACAAAAGATGCAGTGCACAACACGACCACACATATATCGTCGTCACTTTCTTTTGCACCCTTTTGATCTTCATACGAGAGGCACTGTCATGTGGGGGTATCCGGTCCTTTAATTGTTGTTTTTTGTGTGAGTGTGTGTGCGAGCATGTGCATGTGTGGGTTGAGGGTCCTCCCCCCACCCCAAACCCAAGACAGTCTTACACTTACACGCACAAGCGACAGGCGAATGCATTGAGTATTTTGTCCTGACGCGTGTCAGCTTTCCTGTCTCAATCATGCACTGAGGATGCTTCGCTTGCTGGATCCAGCCGCTCGACGGCGGCAAGGAAGGAACAGTGAGACTAAAGGACAGCTCGGAAGTGTAAAAGCAAGTGTAGCAAGGGGGTGAGGAACCTCGCGTGCGTTTGCCGGGAACTGCTTGTGCAGCAAAGGCGAGCGAAGCTTTCCAGCTGGAGGAGGTGGTAATAGCCATGGGTCTGGAGGATGCTACCGACTCCGGCTCGCGTCACAATCGGGGTGCACGAAGTTCGACCGAAACCTGCATTCCAACTGTAAATGGGAAGGATTCCCTCGGCCTGTTTACCTTCATGCTGCCACTGACCCAGTTGGAGAAGAGATGCAGTATCCGGAGGCCGTGGGTGGAAGCTCACACGGATTCGCTTCTGGCTTGGAGTCGCCAGGTTGGGCATACACTTGCAAGCTCCGGATGCCCTGATCAAGCCACCAGAGGCAACTCTTTGCTTGCGTGCTTCGTCGACGGCTTTGAGTCGCAACCTGCCTTGTTTCTGGAAACGTAACCCTGGGGCCAGGAAGTTGAAAACTTCCTGTGCGCTGGCTTCTACAGCTTGGCCAAGGACTTGCCATGCTTTCTCATAAAGCCGCGCGTAGCGAAATATAGATGACAGGACTGTCTCGCACCGGATGCCTTCCTGAACTTCTCGCAAAGCCAGGACTGTGTTTTCTCCCTCTGGCCTCTGGACACGTTTTCTTCAGATAGGAGCTAAATCGCCCACTGCCGCAGGTCCACCCGGAATTCCTCATGCCTATATAGATCTTGGGCTTGCCTTTTTCCATTCCTACAACGTGAGGGCGAAGCCTTTGGTCTGACCACCCAAGACTCCGTGTGCCAAGGTGCAGTAAGGTCGACAACCCTGCAACAAGCATGGCGAGGTTCTAACAGCCATGCGAACCGTGAAAGTTCTGCCCTCGTGTGTGGGCAGGAGCAGCTGGTGGAGACGGTTGCATCGCTGCATTGGCTGATTTCAACACTGCCGCACCCGTGATCTGGTTTTCGGTTGGGCAGTTATTCATTGCTGTGCACGTGTTCGGTGACGGCGCTGCATCAGACCACTCCGGACAAATGAGCGTCGCATTGGACCAGCTCCCCTAGAGCCGCCGCAGGGAGGTTCAACCAGCATGGCGAAATGTCTGCAAACATTGTTGATGGTAGCTGGTAGCCGCTCCCGCAGGGAGAGGTCAAAGATCTTAGATCCGCAACAAACGAAGCCTGCCAGATGCAGGTTATCTTCCAGCTTCCCTACCTGGACGAGCACTTTTTCGGCAAATTTCCTGCAGTTCATCACTTTTCCTGGAGCTCGGGGATGGCCCGTCTTGGGAACTCTTGGGCTCAAGATGCATTCAGCCATAAGTTCCAAGTCTTATGGGGTAAGCCCAAGGCCGCGGTCATCTTCGCTTCCGTGTATCCTGGATTCCCGTGTCACGTCCTTTCATTGTGACAAGGTCTGGACATGGCCAACTACGGTCCAGATAAGGTGGCAGGCACTACCCCCATGGATCAGCCCCTGAGACTGAGACTGGCATGTGTTGTTATGTTTGCGCGTGTCCTTAGCAGAGCACGGAAGCGCTTCATGTTGAACGACCGTGGGTCGCGCCGAGGCCAATGAAAAAGATGGAGGCGCAGCCCATGGTGCCAACATGACATTGCAAAAAACTGTGTGAGCCAATAGCTATAGCAGTGCTACTGGTATCAGAATTTACTTTAGTATGGCGGGCTACATCTGCAGGCCTTAGCAGAACTCCGGCCGATGGGCACGCTCATCTCGGGCCCGCTGCGTCGGAAGCACTTCAGTGCTTGTCAGAATTAGGACTTTTTGTCGTAGCTACGGTAGTTCTGTTGCACGGGATAAGCGGGGATTAGTGCTTTGCTTTCTGCATTCTGTCTGAACTCTGTTGCAATCTGGACGGGCTTTTGATGTGGCATTTCGGATCCTGGAGGAGTCTCCGCTCGGGTCATGGCTTTGTTAGCTGTGGACATCCCTCAAATGTCTGTCAACCTCGCGGGCCTCATCCCCAACTCCTGTTCCCGCCGTAGAATCTGCATGCAATCCCGTTTTGTGCTGAGTGATGGCTTCCCTTTGTGCGCTCTCAGTGCAGCTGGTCGGGCACTGCGAGGAGCCGACGCCGCAGTACGGCTTCCTAAGCTCGAGCCAAAGGTGCACAGCCGACTTGCCGTGCACACCCGGGCCAGCCTATTACGGAAGGAGGGAGCCGGAGCCCGCTTACCGCGTGGCCCTCGGTGATGCGAGCTTCAGGTCGGGTTTGAGTCGCTTGGAGGGACTGAAAACGGCCGCCGAAGGACCGGGCCCCGGAAGTTACGACACACCGCGGCCACAAAGGCGCTCATTGCCATTGAGGTCGGCTGCTCGAACGAGGTCTCTTCGAGAACGCACGAGTCGCCAAGAAGAGACCACCCTAGCCGTAGTCGACCTTTGTGCTTGCGGACGCAAGGCGGGGCAGGGCCATGGCGCCATCACAGCCAGCCTGGCTGTACCGAAAGGCTCTGGAAAGCACGTGGTGCCACGAAAACGAATGAAAAGCCTCCTTGGCAATGAAACAGTGGCCTTCCGAGACAAGGCAGATGAAGTCTTTATGTGGATCGGCAGCAACTCACAAGAAGTACCTTCACCAAGGCGTCGTCTTCCGGGCAAAGTATCCGGACGCACTTCTGCTTTCGCTTCAGGCACGGAGCGGCGGACCTCCACGCCGAGGGAGCGACAGGGTACGCCAAGTCCAGGTGACTATGCAACAGTGGGTTTTGCGGAGAAGCTCGCAGCACGCATGTGCGGACCAGGATCGAAAGTGCCCTTCGACAGCTCGCAGGACTCTGGGCGAGGTTCTCGACACATCGCTCGGAAGGGTGCATCGCCCGGCCCGGGCAGCTACGAGTCAGGGCTGCAGAACTCCATGTCAATTCGATCTCCATCGCCTGATTTCTACCGTGCGAAGCGCTTTGCAGAGCGGGTGGCATGCAGTACGCCCGGGCCTGGCGATTACGAGGAGGCAGCGCATTCTGCTTGGCTGGATGAGGTCGCGACACAGCCGCCTCTCTCAGTCGGCTCCACCCCTCCGCCCTTCGGAAGTCGCCAAGAGCGTTTCTGTGCTATCTCTACAACGCCCGATACACCCAGAGAGATGGAGGTAATCCCTCCCGATCCACTTCGGCGCCTCGATGTTATGACCAGGAGAGCACTTCGCCGGGCATATGAGGGAGTGGTGCGACGAGGTTCTCCCTCTCCTTGTGACTATGATCCTGTGATGCCATGGGAGCTGCCCATGTGGCGCATGCAACCTTACGACGAGGTCTTTGGCAGTACCGAGTCAAGGTGGCAAAGGAAGTCTGCTCCGAGCAGTCCAAGCCCAGGGCCCGGGTTCTACTCGCCTGCACCCTCCAGCCCGACGCCGCCAGTGCATGACTTTGGCTTGCCAGTGGCCAGGTTTCTTGATTCTCCTTGCGACATGATCAAGGAAGAGGCTTCCGATGATGCCCCAGATTTCCTCGTGGAAGGAGCCAGCCCAAGACGAAGACTGCGGGATGTTTTGAGACACCTGTAGCTTGAATGTTTGATGCTGAAGGCCTAAAGGCCTTGGACGCTGTTTCGGGCTTTTGGGTGCATGCATTCAGAGTTGCGTAATGTTGCGTAGCTGCTGCCCACTCTGTCGGGCTGAAGCCGAAGATGTAGCAGTCATGAATTGGGCATCGCCAGCGAATATCGCACAGGGCTGAGCCCGGAAGGCCGAAACACTCTGATTCCGATTACAGGGCCTTATGTACACCTAGCAGCCTCAACACGAGCGGCTGGGTCACGGCCTGAAGTGCTGGCAAAAAGGATGTTCACCCTCTGGCCGAGCAGGCTGTGGTTTGCGCGCAGATGAAGACGTTATAGCAGAGATTGTGATGAGTCAGAGGTTTGTCATTTCACCCTTGCCCGGTGGAGTCCGAGTGTAAGAGCAGACATGCCGCGAACAATCTGCCTTCAGTTTTTCTGCGAGTTCCAACTTGAGTACATGCGTTTCTCATGCGTAGTCTGCCGTTTACTGTATTCCGCTGGACTGATGTTTGTGGCATCTTGTGGGAGCTTTCCACCCAAGCCGTCGAAGAGCAGGTGGCCGCAGCATCACAGGCAGTTTGGCTGAAGGACACAAGAACTCAATTGCTTACTGTAGGTAAGTGGAAACGCTGCGGAAGCAGCTGCTGATTGTTTTTGGTGCTTTGCTTCATGAGATCAAGGCTGCGCCCCGTCTCTTTGGGTACTTGGCCAGGGCTTGCAAGGGCCTCGGTACCCGCGTTGAGCCTGGCACGGGGAAGCGATGATCTGTATCCCTTTGCTATTCCATCCATGGCCCTCGGTGCTGCTTCCATGCAGGGGATGTCTGTCGATAAAGCATGCACGCATGAAATGGTATGGCAAGGAAACTTCGGCGACGCGCTCGGTGACTTTGCCTTGGCTTCGCGTCTGCATGTAACCTAAGCTGAGCTTCGTAGTGCTCACCATGGTCAGTTGGATAATTTGAACTGTCCCTGCCCCCTGCAGGAAATCAAGTCGTTACTATTTGCGTAGACCGGCACGATGTCCTGTCACCAGGCATATGTTCCAGTCGCCGGGCGTCACCATGAAGATGACTCTTGGCATCCCTTGGCTGAGCTTCGAGAGAGTGCTTGCCGGATTAATTCTTCCACGCGAGGTCTGTGTGTAGGAATAGGAGCCCTTCGTACATGGATTCTTGGCTCGTGCAGTAGCATTGATGAGGGCTGCCAGCGGTTTTCCTTCGTGACTTGCCGAACTCGAGATCAGAAGCATGAAGATCTGCTGACTGCCTGCTTGCATGTGGCGGAGGCTTTGGACCAACCTCCTCATTGCACGTGCTCCTCTGTGTTGCAACCCAAGGCTACATGTCGTTGAAGGCTTGTCGAACTGGAAACGTGAGATGGGTTTTCATGCTTTCTGACAGCCAGCCCTTCCCGCATTTTCCCCTGAGCTTGGGTATGCACGTGGTAAAGGCGGCTGTGGCGGTTTTTTGATAGTGTGAACAGAGCTAGTCGATGCAGATTCCTTGCCCAAGCCGTATTTTGTTGGCCCGTCGCAAGGCCTTTCAAAACGAAGGGCCACTCAATGGAAAGTGGGAAACAGCGGAGGTAGCGGTGCCTCCCGAATGCCCAGCAGCAGAGTGCACCATTGACTGCTCCGAAGGGGCAGTTTTTCAGGGCGCACCCTCTACCCACACCTACGTGCGCCTTATGCCGCCGCTGGCGCTGTCCTTCAGCATCTGCGCTAGAAAGCATGCAAGCGGGGTTACCCCCTCTCTTGCATCAACATGAACCATGCCCAGTTCAATGTGCACCAGACGAGTTGAGAGCACAGGCATTGTTTTCGAGGAAGCGTGTTCATGCGTGTGCAACTTCATAGTGTAGCTGCCGATTAAGCCCAGCAAAGATGACTCGTCGGGAAAGGAGGCACACAGCAAAATGCCGTGTGAAGCCATGGCAGGAATGGACCTGCGCGATGTTTTCATGTGCCTGTGGTCTTCCCTTTCCATTTCAAGGCCCCTGCACACCAAAGGCTCGAACCAAAAACTGCCAACTTGGCAAGTCTTAAATTGCTTGTGAATGATGCAAGGGACGGTTGACCCCTGTTGAGGTCGTCGCACGCCTGGCAGTGCCTCAGTGAGCAGCCATGTGTTCGTATGTGTACATGCATATATGCATTTGCACAAACGCAAAACATTGTTCGATCCCGAAGCTCTTGCCCTAGCCACGAGGCTTCCATCTACTTTTCTCTGAGTGCAGGCAGCAAGCTCATACAGATTGGAAGGTCGATTCGCCGATGCAGCTGGGGCAAGTCTTTGCTGGTAGGTTTAGTGTGCATGTTGCTGAGGCGAAACATGTCTCAGGGAATACAGCAGCCACAGGTTGCAGACAAAGCCGCAGGCGCCTTGCATTTCCAAATGCCCAGCACCTAGTCACCTAGTTTCGCACGCACGCTGGGAGCATTGTGTTATGTTTCGTCCATCTGCGGTTCCAATCGCCCTTTGCAAATTGACTGCATAGCTCGCAAACGCTCGTGCCGGCCTGGCATTCAACACAAGTGAGGTGAAAGTGATTTGCAGACATCTCGTAAAGTATTTAGCGATTGCCGTGCCTGGCATCCATGCAGCTTGGAGAGTCGGCAGACCGCAACACGATGTGCCATCTGTATAGGAAGATGCGAGCAGCTTTGCTTTCCGCGTTTCTGTGGTCGCAATGTTCCGGTCGTGCTAAAGCATGATCTTGTTGCGAAGCAGTCGGGAAAGACTGTGCAGCCGAGCAGGTCAATGCGGCCAAGAGGCCTTTGCATTGCTTGGCGGCTGCAGGTGTTCAGCCGTCTGTCCAATCCAGAGAGCAGAGGTCTGACGTGGCGTAGATCCTGGAAGAACGTCTAGCACCGCCCAGCCCTTCCTGGAGTTAGCATCCCACACTCCAGGCGCCTTGGGCGATAGCAAGGATGCAATCAAGGGCACCAGCTCGAAACTGAATTGGAGCTGTGGTGCTGTGTCATGTGATCGCCGGGGCTGAGTTTATGTATGTGCTCGAGATGGATATGATATGCGGGAGCCTGAAGGTGATTTGCCTAGCTCATAATGTGCTCTTACTTCTGCTCAAGGCTTCAAGCTGGCGCGGTGGAAAGGACGCAAAACAGTTCATTGGTGCACAGCAGGACGTAAGATATAAAGGTCTTTGACCCCACGTGAACAAATCATCAATCAGCGATCTTGCTTCGATAAAATTGATTTTTGGCGAGTTCGCCCTTCGACCGATGGCAAGGGTGACCTCGCGGCGTCAGAATTCTACGCGCAGCTTGAGTGTCGCTCGGATGCATTCACCAATGATTTCCCTTATGTTGTGTGGTCTCGACGCATCTCGTTAAGCAAACTGTGGCCTCGCCCCTGTCATTCCAAGGAGTCTACCAATCTCCCGAAACACTCTCGGAAGTTGTTTGACCGATCTTTTCCGTGTGCTTGGGATGGCGCTCGGCGTCCAGGGTGTGCTGCGGAGTGCGCTTGTGGCTGGACAGAGCGGTGCCATCCGAGCTTTGTGTTTGTCCTAGACAACACCACCGGCAGCGGCAGACACGGGCAATTGGTGGATGTCGGCGTATGCGGCATGGACTTTCGAGTTCCCGTGCTGGTGTCGCTGCTGTTGCCGGTCCTTCTTCTGACCTGCCTGATCTCTGTGCGCCGAATCATGACAGATGCCGTGTACTCTGAGCTGAAGCTCTTTGATCGGGAAAGCCGCCGGATGGATGATCTCTGCAACAAAAAGCTCTTTAAGTTCTTTGGCCAGGGAAATTGGCAGGATTTTACTTATCTGCTGACATGTAGTGCAATGGTTTTAGTGGATGTAAGTTTTCCTTTGAGGACTGGCTAGGTCAAACGTCTAGGCCTAGGCTGCATGCAGGTGACAGCTGATGCATGTTTTCTTTGTCACGAGAAAAAGCGCATTGGGGTCCTTATCGGGGTTCTTAGCAGGGCTAAGGTGCGGACCGGGTGCCTCCCCGACCCGCACACCTTGATTGGTTTACCGGCTGCGACACAGTTCGACAGGCTGCTGAGCTTCCTTTCCCTGAGTTTCGTTGCCCTCTTCTCAATCGTGAATCGTGACAGTGCTGTGTCAGGAGGAAGGGCGAGGAGACCCAATGAAGCCAGGTCTGCAAGCAGGTCTGAGTTACGGATCAGCCGCAGGCCCCTAGCCTGACAGTCTTCCGGACGGATTTTTACATACGGGGTTTCCATGCCGGGACAGCAGGGTCGTGTGCAACCTTCCCACGCTCTTGGGGATAAAAGTGCAGGAGCTGCAGCTGTGCCTTTCACCGAAGCTTGCCCAGACACCTGCCGACGTTTCAGCGACCATGGCAGCTAGCAACGAGTGGCTCACAGCCCTAGAGGAGCCATGGCCGAAGGGCAAAGAGCACCCGTGAATTCTTCCGCGCACAATTCCACAACACTCAATGAGAAGCAGCATCATGCAATTCACGAGGCACCTGTAGATCCTGTTGGTGCGGTGTAGCCTTTGAGCATCATGAAACCTTGCGGAGCAAAGCTGGCATTGAGGCGCTCCTTTCAATGCCGTGTGTTGTTTCTAGACCCACAGGGATAGCAGCTCGAAAGGCACCACCGTTTGCTGTGTGCCTCCTGCCAAGACTTTGTGTTTGGACTCTTGCAATTTCGAAGCTTCTCACTCTCGTTTGTATCTTTATTTTAATATGTTGTGTTCTTCAATTGTTCGATGCAACTCTGTCTTCTTGGGCAGAATACAACACCCTGCCAGGCAGTTTGCCTTGTCATGCGGTGCCGGCCTCTGTGCAGAGTTTCAGTTGGACGGTTGTGTAACCTGCAGTTGATGCGTCCGTCCCTCGGGTGCTGAGAGCAGTCCAAGCTGTGTGAACCGGGCCTTTCTAAGCGTCTTAGGAGATGCGCCGGACGCCAGGCTGGCTTTTTTTTCTGCAGGCAGGAGCTGCTCTGACTACTTTTACATTCCTAGGACTTTCCAGACTAACATGACCGATCTTTGGAGTGGCTTTCGCTTCTTGCTTGTTCGCATGGGGAGCGCTGCTTCACGGGCCTCGCCAGTTGTTGCCCAGGTGCTTCGTGCTTCCAGCCAACAGGCGCGGATGTGTTCATAGGACATAGAAAGATCGTTGGAAATACCTTTGGCTGTTCAGGAATCAGGTTGACTGTACATCACATCGATGGCTCAACCCAATTTGGTTGAGTGCTGCTTTGTTTCTTCTTCCCGCCTGGCCAGTTCAGTCTGACAGTGTCCGGGCGCGTGATTGCGGGCGGAACCGGCGGAAGTACTTGCCTGGAGCCCAGCAACCTGGGTCTCACAAGAAGTCCATACAGGAGGCTTCAGGCACCCAGGCGTTCGTTTCTTCATCCTGTGCTGAGGCACGACTTCGGGGAGCAACGCCGACCATCTCGGTGAGCCAGCTGCGTCCTCGGAGTTAGAAGTGAGTCGAACGCGAGGATGGAGCTGCAGGCTGCAGGCATAGATGGTCAGGCGTCTGGCGTTTCCAGCCCCCCCCCCCCCCCCCCCCC
>BGNK01003722.1:16378-36082 GCA_003297005.1 Symbiodinium sp. clade A Y106 | reverse complement strand
CAGGCTCTAAGCCCAAAGCAGAACATACACCGCAAATCCTCCCTAAGCCCTTGTCGACTCGAAGCCTTATACCTTTTAACCGTAAACCCAAAACTCACAAGCTTAAGCTAAACCCTAAATCCGTAAACCCCAAAACCCCACAACCACCCCACAGGGGGAAGAGGGACCCCACACCAAACACCACAGGGGAGGGGGGGGCCCCACCCTATATCCGGACCATTGACCTTTGGGGGGGGAGGGGGGGGGCCGCGGAGCGCGTGACCATAGATGGCATGTCAACATGTCGTCTGCAGTTGCCCCGCTGGCATCGACACACTCGTCGTGAAGCAACCGAACTATGAGCGTGCATTCGTTTATTTTTTGTCCTTTCGCAACCCATCGATTGTAGCCATTTGGCCAGCGAGGAGCGTCTTGAGTTACTGATCGACTTAATTCAGCTGTGAGGAGGTTATCTAGGCACATGGACAGCAACACGACACCATGGTGTGGTCGAGAGGTATCTACCACCTCAAACCATGTAGACTGCGGGCAGCGTTGGCTTCACAAGATCACCTGCCCTGGCATGGGTGATGGTTGCATGCAGGTATGAAGGCGGACCTAAAGAAGTTCTGATACGCTCAATTTCCACAAGCACGAAGAAGTGATGCTGAGACTCCAGCTATGGTCGCCCTGGCACCAGCGAGCACGGCAAAAGGCAAATCATTCACCTTGCTGTGCAGTTTCGCGCGAAGTTGAAGAGCAGACAGCAGGTAAGCTTTGTCAAAGGCAGGCTGTGCGAACTGCAGGCTTGAACACAATTCTACGCACGTAACTCTGATGCAAGGTTCATGCTTCTTGCGCAATAGTCATCGAGAGGCCTCGCATCCTCGGCACTCTGTCTTGCCGGGCCGGCACACCGGCTACCGCCGCAGGCGCATTTTGCTTTGGATTGCAGTGAGGCGCCCCTCTATCCCCTTCATGTACGCAGAGGGATTGAGCTGCAGATGCTGCTGCCCTGGGTGCAGCAGGTGGCATTGGAGCAAGCTGCCAAGGCTGCAGAAGTCTTGGAGGCAGGGTTCCCTGCAGACATCGGCGAAGGCCGAACGGGCAGAGGTTGTTTGCCACCCTCTTCAGGCAGATGCATTCGCATTGCTGGCCAGGAAGGTGGGTCTGAGGGGGGGCACTCCGGCGCATAAGGTGAGGTTCCATCATTTGCGCCTGGTTGTTTGAGGCAGAACAAATGCCCAAGGAGGTGGCCGGCCTTGACACAACGTGGTTCAAGGGCGTCTCGTACGAGGCGTGCGATGCACCAGTGGTTTCAAGCAGTTGAGTTCACTTCTGAAAGGTGGACGGCCGCGGCCGGTCCGGGCTGCTTGAGGACGCGTGACGACCCAAGCTTCGAATCGGATGTTCACGTAAAGAAATGTAATTGGACCAGCGTAGAATATGTGCGTGCGTGCTGTTTAGCAACTGGTTGCGTACTACAGGCAGAGCTGGGCCACTGTATGCATCGCGCCCTTGAGGACCTCCGATACTACTCGTTCAGCAGAAACGGCTCGCACATTCTGGAGGCCAACTCAAGGTTCAATGGTGTCGCGCGTGCTGCTGCAGTTACCGATGCTCGCTAGATGTGGAACTCGCCGTGGTGGCCGTCCTTCTGTTCCAGAGATGACACACCGGCAAGCCCACCAAAGTCCACACTGCACGAAGCAAACCTACATAGCCTACATCCACGAAGATCTGCACATTAACCAATGTTGACACCATGTCTTCGCCTGAAGACTCAAATGATCCAAATGTCAACATGAAAAGACCGGCGAGCAACGTTAAATGCGCATCGAGCACAAGGTACAGTCAGTGTACGGTCCAATGCAAGCCCCGAGCCCAGACTGGATCCGGGAGTTTTGGCTTCCAATCCAAAAGGCGATAAGCTTCCCTTTGAGTTGTCTCGACAGGCCTATCGCCAAATCTCTGGCAACTTTTTGGGCCCGCTGACGATCGCAGAGGGCAGAACCTGGGAGCCAAGAATTGTGACGCTGAAGGGTGCGAGAACACATCCGAAATGCATAAAGAACACAAGAAAAGTCTATGTATAAGATATTAGACATAAGCTATATGGCAGTTATAAGATGTTGCAGGAGTACCCTTCTTTGTCCATCCCTTGACTGATTCAGGAAATGCTTTCCACGTTCGAACCTTGTTCCATTGCTGGGAGCAGATTACTGCCGCTGAAGCAGCGCGCGGCCAGAGAGTCTCGCCAAGAAGGTCTTGGCAGTTTTTGAGTTTTCAGAGCGGGCTGAGCTTGAGCTGCAGACGACGCTGTTGTGTGAGGCTACACGTACTGGATATTTGCACGCTTGGATTGGCTGTGGCTTGCACTGCCACCCGCTTTGTCCGCCTTTCAGCGAGCTGACCCAGCTGCTGTGTGGATTCCAGACGGGCAGGACCTGGTGTGCCTGGAATGTGCATTTGCCAATGCAAATCTCAGTCTTAGGGCATTTCTGGGCTTAGATGTTAGGGTGTGAGGACTGGGATGGCATCAACGACCGCTTTGCCGTGGTACCGCGGAGGTATGCAAAGCCATACTTTGGCAGGTGGCCTTGGCTAGTGAACGGCAGTCTGCTTCCGATGATGCTTCGAGCCGCCACACGCAGTCGCTCTGAACTGTCTCCTGACCTCTATCGTGGCCCAGAGTGGTCCCTGCTTGCTGCGCTGCACTGGTATCGGGTTCCAGTCCGGCGCTTTGGGTCCACAGGAGCGGTGCTTTGCCTCGGCGGCCGTCGTGCGAAGTACGGGCGCTGCACGCGGCGAAAGAGACCGAGCGATCTGTCGTATAAGTACAGCGGCGAGGTCAGCGAATCATCTGCAGCTTGCCTTGCTTGTAAGCTGTTGACGTTTTTGAGGTCTGCTCCCACAAGCATCCCCAGGGTTAAACTGCCTCATCTCGTCGCGAACCCTTCAGCCGGCTCAAGGGAGACCAGTGGAGTCCTCAACCGATCACTTCGGGCTGAGGGTTGATTGGCGTAAGCTTGCGCTTTATAAGTTTGGCTCCCTCCCAGGGTCCTTGGGGTTTTGTCTGTTCTGTTCGATGGATAAGGAGTCGACATTCTTGCAGCAACAGCCACTGTTGTGGCGACATCATTACTCCAGATTTTTTTTAAATTGTGGCCCGGTATAAGTTTCGTTGAGGTACTGTAAGCTGCAGCCGCCAGGGATTGAGATGAATTGTGCTCTTGACAGAGAGGTGACGGAGCTAGGCATGAACGGCAAGGCCAAATGTCAAAGCGACACTTATCGCGACAGCCTCGTGGGCACGTTGTTTGGCTCCGTTGGAATCCCACTGGTGGAAGTCGACGTTCCAGTAAGAAGGAACTCAGCATGAGACCCCGAGAGCTCGCCTTGTACTTCAACAGTGAAGATTAAAATTGGACGAGGAAGCTTTGAAGAAGCCACTCGAAAGCTACGACATGCTCTGAATCAGCAGAATGAAGGCTTAGTAGGAAAGTCCACTTTAAGGATGACTGTAAGCGCTTGGAGCCCAAGGCAAATGTTCTCCTGTTGCGAGACGGCTGGACCTGTGGCGCAGAGGTTTAGACAGTATTTGCAAAGTGTCTACGGTGTACGGGTGCTGCTTGATGCTGCAGTAACAGCATGTAGCGGCAATGTAGCGATTGTTTGGCCGGGAACCTTAAGTTTTACCTCCCTAGCGCCGAGGGTCCTTGACTCCTCGATGAGTTTCTCTCGCAAGGACCTGGCGCTTCTTGGCTTCACCACGCCTCGAGCCACCCTGCTTCGACAAGGCCGAAATGATTTGGAAAGGGTTTCATTCGACGCGCTTCGGCCCAAGGGCATACCACTACTCCATGATGCAAAGACGAGCCTGCAACGACAAGTTTCACATGAAAGCGGGCTGGCTCCGCTTGCCATGATCAGGACGGGGACGAAAAGTGGTGCTGCAGCACTCAGCATGGAGTTGCAGGCCATTGCCAGTCCTTCCTTTTCAGGCATGGGTCCATCCATTCTCTTGCGCATCCCGCCAAACAGAATAAACGAGCGGCTTCAACTCCAAAAGCTGCGTTATCAGGCTGGAATTGTGACCGCCACACAGCTACTGCAGTTTCAATCCGAGTGGCATTGCTCCCGACGCCAGGGGTGGTGAGAAGTTGGAGTCCTTTGATTACGTAGCAGTTGCGAGCAAGTGCCCGAGAACATGTGTGCGCAGGTAACGCAAAATGCTGGACCGATGCACGACGGCTGCAAGCAAATTCCCCATGCCACCGACAACAATCACATGTTGCAGATCGTCGCAGTACCAGTTCAAGACATATTCATAAACGGTGCAGATATGTGCAGAAGCAGCAAGACCGGGTAGACCCGTGTGTTCTGTGGGGCTGGTTCGCATTTGACCGAGACTCAACAGCAGTAGTGAGTGCCATTCTTTGATCTGAGATCTACAACTACGCCCGCTGCTGCCTGGATCGACCTGCCGGGCTGTTTGCAGCTCTGCACTTTTATGTAAGTTAAGCTGTTGTGCCTACTCTCAGCCACGAAAGCCCGCCGAAGCCCAAGTGTGTGCAGGTGCTACCTAGTCCAGAGGCTGCCAAGGCGTCTCGGTCGCAGATCAGGCTTCCCCTTCCCAGGGGTTGGTACCCTGACTCTACGCCACATTCTCCAGCAGAATGGTCCAAAGAAGAGTCGACCCATTTAACAAAAGCCAGCTGTGCCGAGGCCATTCTGACCTCCGGCCAGTTTCCATTCTGTTGGAACATCGTCGAAGCTGTGCAGCGATGTCTTGGACGGGAGGATCTGGAGCTTCTTGCGAACGCAAGCGCGGAATGAAAAGGTCACTCAGCAGTCAGTTTGCCAATAAACTGGCCAGAAAACTTCTTCGCTCAGCCTCGCCTGTTGCACGTGCACGACATGCTTGTTATTGTTGATGTTTTCTATGCAAACAGATACGAGTGATGAGTCATGCGGCCAATGCGGTCGGTTGGCAATGTACATCCAGTAGATTAAAAATATTGAGCTGAGACAGACCGACATGCTTGTTATTGTTGATCTTTCTATGCAAACACAGACGAGTGATGAGTCATGCGGCCAATGCGGTCGTTTGCCAATGTACATCAAGTAGATCAAAAATATTGAGCTGAGACAGACGCAGCATCCCCCCTGCCCCCTCTGCACAAGTTGATCGGCTCCATGCAACACTTCCGGAAATTCATTGCTTTTCCCGAGGATGACAATGCCGACAGTCGCTCTTGTACATTTTTGCTCTAGAAAGCGGAGATCCGCCGTTGCCAAGGACCGGCACACCACTGAAGCGAAGTGATACCTGCATGCAATAACTGCAATAGTTTCTACAACCAGCGCAGATGTGTAACCATGGCTCTCAACAGGACTTCTTCTGCAGCTGCATAAGATGCAGAGCGGTTCATGCTTTAAGATACAGATACGGCTGGTCCAAGTGTGTTGAAAGTGACAGTGAGGTCGATGTTGCGAGCCCGGCCAGTTAGTTCGGACAGAAACGGGCAGGAACGATTTGGCCCGAGGTATTGAGCTAGCATCGTGCTTGGGTGGATGCTGATTGTATGGTCGTGAGTGACCGGTGGTGAGTTGGCTGGGTGTGTGCCAGGCCAGCGGCCCAGGTGGCGACATCTATGTCCTTGACAAGGCCGTGTAAGCTGTGCAGTTGTGCCAAGTATGCAAGCAGGCGTTGGTTTCGATAAGCGGAGAAAAGAATAACATCTCGAAAAGTCAAAAAGTCGACTAAGTTTTGGACTTTTTTGCTTTTAGTGCTTTCAAATTGTCCTTGTGTTCTGCTTTTCGACTTTCGACTGTTCCCATTGTTCTGCGCTTTTTCGCACGTTTCGGTGCCTTTCGGGTTTTGCGACTCCTTTTCGACTTTTCGCGTTTGTTTGCGCTTTTCGAACTTCTCGGAACGACTCGCTTTTAGACTTTCTGTACTTTTGGTCTTTTTGCATTTAGTTTTTTCGCGTTTTCCTCTCAGATGTTCTGAGGTGTTTTAGGTGTTCATACAAGAGCTCCAGCTAGGAGGCCGGGATACACCTGCGCAGTTGTTCCAGGCTTATGTGCAGCCCCAAAGCTAGACTCGGCAAGACCCGGGGTAGGCAGGCCAAGAGGATGGGCTGGATAGGGCTAGTGGAAAAAAATAGCGCAAATGTAGGAAGGCCTACAGGGCGAGGCCAGGGGTAGGCCTGAGGCAGCAGGTAAATCGAGTTAAATCGAGGAGCCGTCGGCCATAGTCATAGTAGTGCTGCCACTAGTCGTGGCAGTAGTTTTCAGCAGAATCGAGCTTAATGGCAAACTTCGCCTGCCATTTCGATTTCTGGTTCCGCCCAAGCCACCAATAAGTAGCAAGGTTTCGGTTTAGGCGAACTCTTCAAGTGCTCTTTCAATGGTGTTTGCCAATTTGTTTTTTCAGACGAGCACGGAAGAAGCTAACGCATCTGGAATTGTTGTATGCTGTTCGGGTCTTAGGAGCCGCCCCGCTGCATGTTTCAAGTCAGGAGGTGTGTTCCATCTTGTTTTTCAAAACACCCAGTCGCAGCAGAAACATATGGAGTTCTCTATTGCTCGGTGTTGGAATACTTCGGCTGTCTTTTGAGCAGCCTTGGAAAGGCCGACTCAAATTTCAGTGATTTGGGATCCGCAAAAAAAGCAACTTTGAATGAGTTTTGAGAATTTCGTGTGTCCGCAAGCACCAAAGACTGAGCAAGACGGGTCTGAGGAGCCAGCCAAGAGCCTTGTAATTTAGAATCTTGTGACCGCCAAATTCCAATGATGTTTTGATCATTTGGAGCATCCCCGAAACACCTGAAAGGAACGAAGCCATAATCATTTTGAAATTTCTGGTTTGAGAAATCTAAGCTTTTAATGGCAACTTGCGATTGTCGATGACTTTTGAGCATCTCGTGAGTCTCGTGGTTACGACTGCACCGAGAGGTGCACAACGCAGGCATTTGGGCCTGTTTTTCGGGCCTCATCCAAGCAGTCACCAAGTATCGAACTGGGTCTGCCGGTCAGGCGAACTCTCCAGAAGTGCTGTCTCAGTAATGTTTGACCAGACTTGTTGCGTTTTCGCCTTCTGCAGGGGTTTTGAGTGTTTAGATGTTTTTTGCGTTTTCGATCGTTTTCGATATGCAGCCACGCGAAGACAAATAGACTCCAACGTCGTTCGATCCAAGGCGTGCTCTCGAGCGGGAGCCTTTGGGGTGACGGCGAACGTCGATGTGAAGCCAATGTAGAGCAGCAGACAGCAGATGTGTTCTAGAGTCTAGGGGTATGCCGTGGATTCCTTCGGCCATTTTAAAATTTGGTGCCGAGGTCACATTGGCCACCGTGACAGGTGGAACCTCAGGCGGTGGCGTGGTTGTTGCAGCGTCCTGAGCGCAGTCTCGACACGACTGTGACCGTTTGGGTGGTGGTTTGGCAGAGCTGGGAAAAAAGAAAGAAGCAGAGGATCCGCAGGCCTCAAGGCTCGAACACGTTAATCTATACTTGAAGCAGAACTTGTGGCGCTGAGGCTGGCGGTTCCCAGGGCTCTTTCCTTTCGAATCTCTTCTTTCCGGAGGCCTGTCAGCGGTGCGCATCATCAAAATCAGTGGCGTGACTTTTCTACAGGAAGTCACAGAAATCATGTCTTTCTGCAACAGGCACTGGTGTTCGATGATGCGTCCGGTCTCCCTGGCTCCATTACATTTCTGCACCAGTATAAGTATAAGTCCAGCATATTAACTATAAGCTCCGATGCCGGTCATGTGATCAGGAACCACCGGTTGAAAGACACCGCGCTGGGTAGGTCTGCAGCCTGTCTCATGGAATATCTTTCCATGGTGTCGTGCTAGCGCCGTGACACTTGCCGCCTGAAGCAGTGGTGGGACGGCTGCCTCTGCCAGGGCAGCTGTACATTGCCGACACCCAGAATCACCGGGCCGCGAAGCAAGTGTCTGATGTGCTGAGACCCTCCTGTGCAGTCTCCGGACTGTGGACAGATCCGAGTTTTGCATGTTTCGCTGGGCTCACGAACTCCATGGAATGGACACCTCGAGTGTGCTGCAACACCGAGGTGCTTCGCTGGATTCCCAGCGGGGCTTCTGGAACGGCCGTGGCAGGTGTCCCGGAAGCCCGGGATACATTCATTCCATACATGTCTTAAGTCACGCATGTTGTAGATGCAGGAAAAATGGTCGCCGGCCAGTCGCTGAACTTGAGGTCGATGGTGGCCCGGGCACAGATGCAGGCTGCTTTGGCTCGCTGCTCTCTTGGTGTTGCCTTGACCCACATGCATCGAGTTTTCTTTAGCCGTTTCGCCCAAACCACCTGATGCATCAAGAGAAAAGTGGACAGGAAAGCTGAACTTTCCTTCTGGAGTGGCCCTGACAAACGGTGCGTGACCAAGCGGGGCTTGAGAGGCTTACCACGCGGAGTCTGCATGTTGCTGCGTGATAATTGCTTTTCTGCGTGGTCCAGGCAGGCATTGAACTCGTGCACATACTGCCGCAGGTTGTCATTGTCTGAAGCTGCTCTGGCTCCGTGTGCAGATGCTCATGACGTTGGAAGGGTTCACACGCTGAACCTACACACACACACACTAGTAGATTCAAACTCTAGCGGACACCACCACGGCCCTTTGCTTGCCATGCCTAAGGCCTCAAGTTTACCGGACTCCAAGCGCCGCTTTGCTTCGGGGTTTGTCGGACTGACTTCGTCCGTTGCTGGTATTGAAAAGAGCCCTTCAAGATCATGAGCTGCTAGCTCGGGAATCACGGAGAAGAGTCAACAAATCTGTAAGCCGATACCATGGGTGGATCGGTAGATCACTTTCATTCACTTTCGCACGTGAGCGAACAACGGCTTCTGTTTCCACTTTGCCACGAACTCGACGGCCTCCTGAAATCCCGGGGATTGCCCGCGTAGTAGGCTTCGCAATCGAAACGTAAGCAATCATAAACATGTGAATGGAATCCAATGTGCCGCGACCCAGCATGCCTGGCCGGTCAAGATGATGAATTATCCCGATGACGCCAGTGCGCTTGTTGGCAAGGCCAGCCCAGGATGTCAATTTTGCACCAGGACTTTTGGGGCACTGCATTAGCAGCTTGAAGTCGGGAGCATCAAGGCGGTGCCTCCAACATCCAAGTCTCGTTTCGGGGTTTCGGAAGGTCCTCAACGGCCTCGATGATGGCCTGCACTCTTGGCGGCGAAGTGCGGCACCAAGGCGCCACAGTCAAGGGTTTGTCTAGGGCTTCTGGGGGGCTCGCAATGCGGAATAGAGAGCAAAAACGGCAAGCAAACAAACAAACAAACCTACATACCCACCCACCTACCCATCTACTTACTACTTACCAACCTACCTACCTACACACCTACATACACACTATATACCCACCTGCGTAATGTAGACACTTCACCACGACCTGTGTACGCCTTGGATTTCTTCGTGCTTCTGCCCGACGTCTCCGCCCGTCGACTTGTCCAGCAGGTATTAACCCAACCGTTACGTCTTGTAATCTGAGTCTACGACTATTCGATCCTCTCATTCGAACTCCTGAGGTCTCTTGCATATCCAAATCTTCACCTTCAAGCGAAGTCTTTCTTTGGTCTCCCATCACTTACCCGGGTTGTGGTCTCTTGAAACTCGAAACCTGCAGTTGCCGACTGAACTCGACTTAGCCCAGGGCTGGCCGAGACTCCGCAGTTGCGGAGCCACCTTAGAGGAAGAACCCACCCTCCCCCCAGGCTCCCTTATGAAAGTCCTTGAACGAGCCGTGGAGCTGTTGGACTCTGCGCGATGAAGACAGGACCAGGTCAGGCCGTACTTCAATGCTTTGGCACAGGCACAATGTGCCAAAGCTGCCGTCGAAGCGTTGGCTCGAATCTTCCGGCAGCCATGGCCAGTGTCACACTATGGCGGTTGCTGGCCGTTCCTTGCTTCGACCGAGGATTTTCCATGTTGAACATGCGTTTGGTGTTCGGGATGGCGACCAGTTCCAAGAAAGCATTGCTTTACGCATTCTCCTTGAGTTTCAAGTTCTCGCGATGCCCAAATTCCGAAATGTTTAGTCGGTGCTGCACCGGCACCAGTTTCCTGGCATCTCAGGTGGCTTGGCTGGCCCAGACTGATGCAAAACAGATCCTGGTGACGGGTGGCGTGATGAAAAGCCGCTCACTGAGCAAGGAAGGACAACACAATACGTATGCATGATGAACCGTGTAGGTGCATTGTGGCCAAGGTCACCATCTGGCAGTCGTGCCAGTGGTGGAGGGCTTGCTGGAGCGCGGCCACAACGTCACGATGACGCTTCCCAACACGACCGAAGCACTACAGTGGTTCCCCAGTGGCATTGGCACCGCGAACCTCATTTACATTGGTGACGAGACGGCGTCACTCAGCAGTGTCAAGATTCCGGACATGAAGAACCTGCGGTGGCATGAAGGCATCTTAGCATGGGGCAAGATTATCTGGAACTACAAGTCTATGATCGATGGGCCGTTTTTCTCCGTGGTCGATGATTTCATAGCCCTTACGGAGCGGCATCACTTTGACGTTGCGTTTACCGCGAATTCCTTCGGCTGCAATGCTGCGCTGAAGAGATCCGAAGAGAGACTTCCCTGGGTTTCTTTCCTCAGCGTTCCTCCATATCCTGAGCTCGTGCTCAGTGATTCCGAGGAAATCTGCAAGTATCCAAACATGGTGAACCCTCGATCCATGGAAGAACTCCGTGGCTCTCTCCTCAAGCGGGTCCAGAACCGAGTAGAGTGCATGATGCTGCAGGCTTACATGCAGTTTGGCCTGTCCGTCGTGAACTCAGTGCTACAGGACAGAGGATTTCCGCCGTTGGCCGATCAAACGGAGTTTCTTCTCGGAGCCAAGACGAACATAATGCTGGGCGGCCACCCAATCACTCTGCCAATCAAATTGCCCACTGGGCTCCATGTTGTGGGCACCGTGGAAAGAACAACACCTCGTCAATTGCCGGCAGAACTGGAGCGCTGGCTGGACCATGCCGCAGGACCAGTGGTTTATGTATCCATGGGAACCAAGTATGAATTCAGTAATTCCAGCGGTTCGAATCTGATCTCTGAGCTCCGCAGACTCATGTCGAGCGGCTTCCGGATCCTCTGGTCCCTGCGCCGCGCGCAGCAAGGGGCCTTGCGGCACTTGCTTCCACGCACTGGGGACCATTTGCACATTGCAAACTTCACTCCGCAACCGGAGGTCCTCGCACACCCTGCAGTTAAGGCCTTCTTGTCCCATTGCGGCTGGGGCGGGGTTACAGACACACTGGCCGCAGGAGCCGATGTCAAAACTCGGGTCCCGCTTAGGAAATCCCTTGGCCGTATCCCCTCAAACCGTCCCAGGCGTTCCTGTTCTTGCGTACCCCTCCTTCTCGGACCAACGTGGAAATGCGCAGAGACTTGTGGAGATTGGAGCTGCAGTGATGCTTGCCTTGTAAGCTGCAGTTGAGTGACGGCAGAGAGAGAGAAGGAGTTTGGTACGCCCAGGAAGGCCGTCTGTTGGGTTCGTCTGGTAGTTAATTAATAGACTTTGATGGGTTGATGTCGTTTGCATTGACCCGGCAAAGTGGTCCCGGCTTCGTCCCCCCCTTGAAGCCTGCATTCCGAAGCTTTTGAAGACGAAATTGTTCGCAAGGAGCTGAAGCTCAAATTGTGCGCGAAGACGAAANTGCATTGACCCGGCAAAGTGGTCCCGGCTTCGTCCCCCCCTTGAAGCCTGCATTCCGAAGCTTTTGAAGACGAAATTGTTCGCAAGGAGCTGAAGCTCAAATTGTGCGCGAAGACGAAACGTGAAGACGAAAATCGGCCATGAAGACGAAATTCGGTTTGGGGCACGCTGAAGACGAAATTCATTCGTGAAGACGAAATTCGTCCTGAAGACGAAATTCGGCCCGAAGACAGAATTACTCAGCGTTCTAGGCTCCGGAANGGTTTGGGGCACGCTGAAGACGAAATTCATTCGTGAAGACGAAATTCGTCCTGAAGACGAAATTCGGCCCGAAGACAGAATTACTCAGCGTTCTAGGCTCCGGAATGCTTCTCTGAAGATGAGAAGTTCGGCCCTGCAGACGAAATTCGGCCGCGAAGACGAAATTCGGCAGGCACATTTTCGGCTGAAGGCACCGAGCTGATGACAGCCCGTCGCCGTGCGCAGGTAGCCCCTCCCACATTCGGACAGGCGACCAGTCTCAGCGCCGAATTTAGGCGTCGAGAGCATNTGACAGCCCGTCGCCGTGCGCAGGTAGCCCCTCCCACATTCGGACAGGCGACCAGTCTCAGCGCCGAATTTAGGCGTCGAGAGCATTTTAGGCGTCGGCCTTTGGTGAACCGAATTTAGCTTCAGCGCCGAATTTAGGCGTCAGGACCATCTTCGGCTTCACTCGCTTGCCGGATCGAATATCGGCGCCGAATTCGAGCGTCAGCCGACTTTCGGCTTCAGCCAGCACCGACCGAATTTAGGCGCCGAATTTCGGCTTCAGAATTTAAGCTTCAGGGGGGGNCGCTTGCCGGATCGAATATCGGCGCCGAATTCGAGCGTCAGCCGACTTTCGGCTTCAGCCAGCACCGACCGAATTTAGGCGCCGAATTTCGGCTTCAGAATTTAAGCTTCAGGGGGGGTGCGAAACCGGGACCCACTTCCCCGGGTCCCTGGTCGTTCGTTGACATATTAAGGGCACAAAACTGGAGACTTGAGGCTCGTGCGCCCCGACTTTGCCAATCTGTTAGAGGCAAGGCTTTGTTCCAGCAGCATCACGTGAGCAGGGCCGTTGTCATGCGGTTGTAGAAGCCGCGGCTGTGTTCCTGTGCTCCGGAAGGCAGCCGAAGCAGTTATCCAGAATCCAGCATTCGCAGATGCGACGAAGGCGGCTTCATCGGATGCTCGGCCCGACTAGGTCCTAGGTGATGCTCAAAGTCCTATCCTTCGAAGCATGACTGTAAACTCTTGGAGGTTAGACGGTATGAGGTGCGAGGCTGAAGTGCAGAGGCCACTTTGCCAAGGACTTGCGAAGCTTCGGGGGTCTCAGCCGCACGCTGGATCTTATTGAACAAGCCGCCGACTTGCGCTTCCCGGACCCATTGCCGGTACAGGCGAAGATGAATACACAGGATCCGCTTTTTGTGCGGGACCACGGGCTGGAGAAGGCACTGAGTATGGCAATTTTGCTGCTGGTCATCTGCGTCCTGCTGTGCTGTGGACGACTCACGATTTCGTGCTGCTGCTACTGCTGCTGCTGCCGCTGGTGCGACAGAATTCGCAGCAGCTCAGCATACACATTAAGCAGCAAGAAGGAACAGTGAGATTGTTATCCTGTTATCCATCATCCTACATGTCGTCTTTCAGCTCCCGGCGGACTCGTGCAAGCTGCTTGGGCTTGCGGCCTGCGTGGTTCGCACGTGAAGCATCGGCCAAAAGCGTAACCGGCCGAGATCAAAAGCTCCACAAAAGCTCCTATGCCAACTTAGATCCCGTTGAAGATGGAGTGCTCTTAGCCTGACGAGGAACTTTCAACATCCTTCAACACATGCTGCGACTCCCGGCTTCAGGGTCTAGGCGTGTTTTGGAAACCTGGAGTTCGGAGATAGAGGTCGCCTTCTAACCGAGCGTTGTAGAACATGGACTTAGCGCTGTCTGTCTAGGTCCCGGGAGATGCAACTGAAAGGCAGTCGTTTGATGGCCCCACGGATGCTACGTAGCCAGCAGCTTAATCACCATCATCATTGTGGATGCACGGACAACATGCAGGTTTGTTCGCCGTTGCCTGGCAAGCTTTCGCCGGGTTTTGCTTCGTCGCTTGGAAGCAGCTCTTGGATGTGTTAACCGAACCGAACAATGCGGAAACAGCTGATAATGCAAGCATGCACAGCTAGAGTTGCAACGGCCACGAGGGTCAAGTGGTCATGGGGTCATCCCTTTTGAAGTGCTCGGAAACCATTGCAGGTCACAACTACTCGGAGGCTGCAGCCTATGCGAGCCACGAGCCTTTTGTTGGAGAGAGCCTTGTGATCCCGGAAGTCTCTATCATGTTCCAATTGGTCCCTGTCAGGCGGCTGCTACGGCACTCGTCGGTAGCCCTGCAGCACAGGCCAGGCTTGTTCAGCTCCGTCAGCCAGGGTGGTCGCGAAACGTCCCTGGATTCCACGCGTTCTCATGTTGCTTTCTGTGCCCAGGGGGCGTGGCCTCGAATCAAAGGTGAAGTGCTTGAGGCGGGATAGCAGAACATCTTGTGAACATCCTCAGGCAGGCGCACTCAAAGGTCAAAGGCGAGAAGGCTGCTGAAGAACTCGAGGAATAGGAAGCAGGCCCCTTCTTGCACTCAGTTCCGGACATGCGAGGCTCCACGGCGTGGAGTTGATGTGCGCTCTGCGGCTCTGCTGGGCACATTCTTGTTTCTTGGTGCCATAAGGCATAATCATTTGGGTGCTTCTTCATGAATCGTTGTTTTTCGGGCCGTGTGGCCAGCTTCCCCAAATTTCAGCTTGCTTCAGACCGTATCTGAGGAACGTCAAATACCGTGGGTCGAGACTAGTGACTAATAGCACCGTGCACGCACCTACACACATACAGAGAGAGAGAGAGAGAGACCCTTGTAAGCTCAGAGTAGAAGGCCCCCGGGGGCAAGCCCCGTAAGCACAGTGTAGCCGCTGCAGCCTCCCCCACACACGTGTGTCCCGTGTTGTACGCCTGAATAACGTGTACGCTGTGCCATAAAACGTGGGGGGAGCTGCCTTTTTGCGAGACTTGTCCCGAAAGGGGCAGCCTATGCAACCCCCGCTGCTGCAGTAAAGTGTGCAGTATCGTACAGTGCAGTAGAGTATTGTACATAATACAGTGTGGCAGAATACAGATTCATACAACCTTGCATGGTATAGCGAAGTAACAGCATGGTATTGAGGGTTGAACTTTGGTAGTCCTACTGTTTACTACACCCTACGGGCACATGGAATGTTGCGCGGAATTGCTTGATGATTCAGAAAGCAGGCAGCGTTGGGAAAAACCTGCTTTGGATTGGGCATTATGTCTTCAACTGCATGTGCGTCCAACAATCAGCCGTGCTCGAAAAGTGTTGACACCGTTCAACTTGTACTCTGTTTCCAACCAACCAAGCAAACTTCACAAAGTTGCAAAGCTTCAGGGAAAAAAACTCAAACTCTAGAAGCCATAACACGAAGTGGCATCCCGAAAGAGCTGACACCAGGAACTAAGGAAAACGCCGTAGGGGCGCGGGGATGAGGCCAGGGTTGCTTTGTGTTTAGTGTTGAGGGTGGGGATGTTAGCTCAGGAACCGGGGTCATATCATGCCACTTCTGCCGTTGCTTGGGGACCCCAATGCCAACCGCTCACTAATACAGCGGGTGGATTGGGCGGGCCAATGGCCTGAGGGTCGCACGTCGACCCCTACGCCCAGCAGAAAGAAAGAAAGAGAGAGAGAGAGATATATATATGTATATACATCATGTAAATAGACATCTGCATACACATACATACACATATACATATTTAAACGAATCTACAGACACACGCAGACACAAACACTCACATATGTATATGTATATATATATATATACGTGCATACATACGCATACATGGAGTGTGTGTGTGTGTGTGTGCAAAGGAATAAGCACATGTAACTGTACAGGAAAACCTGTGTAGACACATTGTTGTATATATGTTCGTATATGTATATATATATATATACATACATATGTTAATGAACGTATGCTTATCTATCTACCTATCTATCAATCAATCTATCTATCTGTATATACTTATGTATGTATGTATGTAAATATGTAATCATGTAGGTACGTATATCTCACACATGTGCAAATACACATATAGGTGTAGTTATACACTGGTTATACATTATACATATACATACACATACCATTATGAACACATGTGTTTTTAATGATTATGTATGTATATATATATATAGATATATATATGTGGGTAGGTACGTATGTATGTATGTATGTAGCGGAAGTCAATGGCCAAAGGTAGAGCGCGGCTCAGCGTATGGCAGCCATTCTCAATTCACACTGCTTTCGTGTTACCCCCAAACCCAGGGTCTTGGCAGAAAAGCTGGAGCCTTCAAAGCATGTTGCTAAGCTTTGCTAGAGCGCGACAAAACTGGAAAGCCGGCAAAGGGTCTAGAGTCTAGAGTCGTCTAAATGAGTCTAAATCTATTTCTGGCGTGTCTCTTCGAAGACTCAACTTCTTGGCTGCAGCTCTGCGGCCCGATGCCCTTGTCATGTTCTGAAGGCTGAATGCTACCGTTGCTGCTCCCAAGCTCGAGGAGGTGCTCGGCTCCGTGCTGATCTCTGTGGCTTGGCAGCATGCGGTCTTGCGCACCCCTGTGTGTGAACAAATTCAATTCCGAATTTGACAGGACCTGCAGAAATTGGGAGTACTCTGGAGGTGGGAGCACAAAACGCTTTTCAGCATGATGCTATTCCTTCCCTCCCAAGTTTGGCAATTGGCGAATCGCAGTGCACGACCTTTTTCTGCAGGCCTTCGCCGGAAAGTGGGTGGCAGTCGACCGTTCAGCTTGCCCCAGTGGATCTGCGGAAGCCGTTCGCAGGCGGCACGCGTGCTGTATTTCGTGCCTTCTGTTATACCTTCCGAGTCTCTCCGTCTGCACCAATTCCCGGCCAGCCTCCATGTTCTTCTTCGTGGACTGGGACGAGCTGCGACCGTGGCACCAGGCTCGGCAATGATGTGAGATGTAGGGTAGCCGGTGCATACGGTCAAAAAGAGCATATGGAGTACCTAGACCTACATGTAGCGATTGTGATGAACCAGATCAGGTGATGACAGTCACAATTGACAGCTATGCGCTGCTGCGAGCCCAGGCAGCTCCGCGACAGAGTACCATTGTCCCAGGGTATGGTGCTTGAAGGGTCTCTCAAGGATCGGTTTCGATGTGTCGTGGCATCTGCGAGGGGTGTCCAAAACTCGAACAGCAGCGCAGCATGTGAAATGCTGGTCATCCGGCTTTCTTTCCGGGCATCATCTATACAGTCCAGGAAGTTTGCATCGATCAGTAATGGAGGTCTCCATGCAAGTAAGTACGGGTCATTGCAGTGATCGTCCATGCGGCCCTCGGTTTTCGTCTCAACAGATTGATAGTACCCTTTTTCCTTCAGTTTATCAATCTCGAGCGAGTGAGACAAAATGCCTGCGTCACAAGCAGTCTCAAGCAAGAACGTCAACTCGGGTTTTTCGGTTGGTGACACAGGCCCGGAGTGAACGACAACACGATGGACACGTCGTTTAGGCCCATCAACCTGACAGCAGTACCGATATCACGTCTTCGATTTAGTGACTGCCCATGTTTGGCGCACAACCGACAGCCCCAGGGTGACAATTTCTCAATCCGGCGATTTCTCAAGCAGTGCACTGACGCCACTGCACAGACGTCCCTGAGAAGACCTGCAATGTTGCATCTCTTTCGTAGAGAGGTAGTCTTAACCAGCTCATGAGGCATTGCTGCCGTTGCAAGCTGCTCCAAAACGTGTGCTGGATCCTTGGTTGCAGGTCGTCACTCATGCGCTTGAGCAAACTTCAGCTCCAGTTCTCAGCGTCTCAGAACGATGCTCTCAGGATTTATGTGCGGGAAGTGGTGCCGGATTCCTGGCCTTCTGTCCCAGTTGTGGCAAAAAAAAGCTTTCGCCCGAAGCTAGATGGCAGAAGTCGAGACTTAGTGCACAGCTGCTGCGGATTGAGGTCCAGGGGCTCTATGCTGCGAAGCGCTTCGCTGCTGCTGCCACACTTGTGGCCAGGGCCCCGGATGAATACCATTGTGTTGTTAAAAGGGTGTACAAGCTCCCACGCTTGAGTTCGCGGCTTTGATAGGGCTACTCGGCAGGTGCTCAGGGAATGGAATTAGAGCCGATCTTGCTTGATTTTCGACTGGTGACCAGGACCTGAACCCGCGTGCAGTGCGCTTTGCGCAACCTGGCCACAGCAATGGCAGAACGAATTTGCGTGTTTCGCAGGGTGAGGTTTGTTTGAAAGTTTAGCGCAAATCTGAAGCTTGACTCGCCTCATGCGTCGTTCGCGAGATATCATTAGGCCACAAGGTTTTTGCTCATAAATCCGTGGCGTGTCGGGTGTTGGCTGGACGGTCCCGAGGAAGGCGAACGTTCTGCTGAACCAGGTGTCCAAAGTGACTCTTCATCACGGCAACCTCTTTGAGGCGCTACGACGCCGACATGGCTCGCTACCATCTTGGGTAATGAGGGTCAACTTACTGGATTGCAGGATTTGTTATCCCGCGTGGTGTCTTGGCATCTTTAAGTAAAGTGTTCGTCCGTAGGGTACTGGCAACTGAGCAGAATGTGATATCAATCATGGAGATCTTGTACTATCCACATCGATATAGCATCGCTCTCGTCCATTATCGTTCGTGATGTTTAGTGGTTGGCAAAGCAAAAGCTGACGCCAGGCATTGCCAAATCGCTGCCGTGACGAAATTGCCAGGCCGATTATTTCATGTCTCGCGCAGAGACCACTGTTGGCAGCCGACTCTCCTTCTTGCAGCGACAATTCCATGCCTGGTCTTCAGCTTTCCCGGCGGAGACCGTGTGTGCGAGTTGGCTAGCCCTGCAAGGTATTCTCCAACGCTAGACTGCAGCCACGGACTGTTTGCCTGGCGCCGAGAACGGATTTCGTAAGCAGATCCTGCTGCGACAGCATCAAGGACCTGATCTTGGCGAACCCACCATACGTGCCTTCCACCGGACCTGTCCTCAGACACATTCCAGTGGAGTCTGCAAGAGCTAGCTGGCTGACTACATGATGACAGCAGTCTTGGATGCCTGCTGCAAGGAAGAAATTCAGCTGAAGTAAATTCAGCTGCAAGTTGGCAGTATTTGGCAGCAGTGTTCGCAGGTGGTGGACAAATGTTCGTTTCTGGAGGTGATCGAGGAGAAGATGCTCACACCTCAGAAGTTGTGAAAGAGTAAAGAAGAAGACAACCCAGTCCAGACAAATGTCGCAGCCCTGTTCGGGTGCATGTTCGAGTTTCGTCTTGCGCATTTTTGCACTTGCTTCTTTCCTGCGACGTATGCATGTGCAGACGTGTTCCCTCCATGATTCTCTGTAGTAACTGTGGTGTTAGAAACACAAGCAAATTACGACCTCGAAACTAGCAGAGCTTTGCCACTGCATGCTTGATGTACCCGTGTTGACCATCCCTTGTTGTGCTCTCCTAGGTGACTGCACAAATTTTGCGCGGCGCCCCCAAGGCACGATATCCTGCAATATCTTGCAGCCCAACTGTCGAAGCTGCGCAGTTGCGGATGGCACTGCAAGGGCCGCATTCCTATGGGCCCAGTATCCCAAAAGTACGCTACAGTTGCAAGATGTTGCAAGACCCCAGCTCCAGAACCCAGGAGAACTCGAGGCAAAAGGCTCAAGGGGCTCAAGCGCAAGATTTGCATCGGACCGGAGACAGACGAATCTGGCTGGGTGAGGCCATGCTGAGGATAGAGCGGAGGCAAGTGGAGTGGCCGAGTGGCCCGGGCAGATCGACACACAGAAAACTCTTGTGCTCCTTCCGAAGCCTTGGGAGGCTGTCTGCAACAGCTGGAGTATGGAAATCTGTCAGCGGCAACGTCAACTCGGGGTGGGTGGACTTTTGGCAGAAAGGAAGAAAGAAGCGAGAGAGAGAGAGAGATGCG
>BGNK01003722.1:8878-11378 GCA_003297005.1 Symbiodinium sp. clade A Y106 | reverse complement strand
CACTTGTTGCTAGTCTCGGAGCAGTGCCTCGCGTCGCTTTTCCGCCAACTGCTTCTGCAGGCGGTCTCTGGCCTCACAGTCCGACGGAAAAATGTGTCCACTGAAGGGCTCTGCGATTACGGTTTAGGGTTCAGGGTTCAGGGTTTAGGGTTTAGGGTCTAGGGCAGGACTGAAAGGTGCACCTGTAGTCCGGATCAAACTCTAGGAGTTTACCCGGTCGAGGCATGTACCACACAGGCTAAAAAGTCCGTAATGCGTTGCCTGCAGAGCTCTTGCAGCAAGAACTTGCTCCGATCGAGTTATGATCTACACGAGCGGTTTGCTTCAGAGTTGGGGCTGCGAGTTCGTGGACGAGGGTTCAAAGTTGTCGGATACATTGTGATGATCGAAGACGCTCCGAAGGAAGTCGCCGTTTGGTCTCTTATCGGAGTGGATGTTGAAGTTGGGAATCAAATTCCTATTCAGAGTGAGACTAAACCCTGAACTCGCAAGATCGGACGGCGAAGGAGATATACTCTTAGGTTCTCTACAAGCCCTTGCGTCCGAAGGATCCAAGCTTTGCCAAGGACGAGGAAGACGACTGAAACTAACACAAACACGAGATACTCATAACCAAATCATAACATTGTCATACTACCGTAAGAATTCCCACAACAAAAGGAGTTCGACTGCATGATCCCGGTAAAGATCAGCTCAAGAGAAGCCTTGTCCCATCGGGCATCCTTCCGATGAGCCCACTGCGCCAGACCTCAGAAATCGCCGATCAAGGGCTACTTGGAGGTTCATGGGTAGCTATACGTGGGGATGTAATTAAGTTCCCAAATATGGGTTGTAACTATAGTTACTCTATACTTCTAGCCCCGCTCGTACCTAAACCAACAGGTCCGCTCCCGTGACTCCAGCACTGTTCAAAGGTGACACGGACCCGTAGACTCACAAGTTATAACAGTACTGCTGCCGCTCCTCCTACTGCTACGACAACGACTGCCACGGAGCTGTCGCCTGAACGGTTTAGGGTTTGGGGTTTAGGGTTTAGGGTCCTAAACCCTAAACTCGTAACCCCTAGGGTTTAGGGTCTAGGGGCAGCAAGAGCAGTGCGCCCAGTTGGCACAAGGCCGCGACTCTGAGACTGCACGCGGCAAAAGCCTTGCGCTGACCTGGCGATGGCTTCTCTGATTGAACACGGTGCTGCAGATTTCCGGTGTAACTAGCGTTGTTGAGCTTGCACTCAGTGTGTGCTTCATCACCATTTCTGACTTGTTTGGGGGGATTGAGGGCGACAGAAGAGGCATCACAGTGGTCAGAATGCGTGAAGGGTCAGGATACGCGCAACCCCGCCCGCAAGCCTGGACTTAGACTCGAGAAGTTCGGATAGGAGCCGGAGCTTCCGGTTCGGACTTCGGGGCTGAGACACCCATTCGACAGGGCTGGCATATGCGTTTCGAGGCTGACATCCTCAACCGATGTGCATTTTCGTGAGAAACAAATATACGGCGAGTACTACACATAGCACCAATAATAGTAGTAACAAGAATGACCGTGTAAGTACCAAGAACAACAAAAAGGACGATGCCCCGCAACCGGCTGCCAATGTGTCCGCTGAAGTTGAGGCAAGCAGCTTGCAGCTTCCGGCCGCCTGTGTTTGCTGCGCAAGGCCCATTGAAAGAGTTCGCGTGCATGCACACATGACATGGAAGAGGCGTTGACCAGTCTACTCTCAGGCCTCGAGCCTCCCGAAAAGGACGAAGAGTGATGTGGCAAGGGGGTCGGGAGCTTTTGTCGTGCTGCTCGCTTAGGAATCGAATCGCATCCAATGATGTGACCCGAAGATACCTGCTTTGTCTTAGGTGTAGTTCTCCGGGTTGCCTCGTTGATGTCGTCGATATCCTGCAAGTGCAGGTCATCCGTGCCATGCCTGCCAGACAGCACCACAATTTCGAGCATGGCTCAGGTTTGCATCACCGCCCAGAACTGTGCGGGATGATTGCCCTAAAGCCTAAACCCTAAATCCTGAATATCATCTTTCGTGTCCATCTTGTCCCTTTGATCACATTCCTACTTTTAATGCAGGTCGTGTCATTTGTGCTATTAGCATTTTTATTCTCATGACAATTTCTACTAGCACTATAACGTTGAGATAATAATGATAGTAATCGTGATTACCACTGTCCTTATTGCAATGGTTAAAACTTAAAACTCCTCTTGTTCTTACTTGCTATTCCTACTCTTCCTACTACTACTACTGCTGCTGCTACTACCACTACTACTACCACTACTACTACTACTACTACCTACTACCACAACAACAACAACAACTACTACTACTACTCCTGCTACTCCTGCTACTCCTGCTACTACTGCTACTACTACTACTGCTACTGCTACTACTACTACTACTAGCCACGCCCCCCCCCTACCAACCACCTGGCGCCTCAACCCATCGTCATCGTCATCATCAACGAAAATTATACCTGCAGAAGATGCAGGGGCTCAGGCCCCC
>BGNK01003721.1:71608-85565 GCA_003297005.1 Symbiodinium sp. clade A Y106 | reverse complement strand
AGCAAGAGTCAAGGATCACCAACGTCAGCCATAAATGACTGCATCCGAGCCACAGAATACAAAGAGATCGTACGAGTGCATTATGTAGGGCTCCTGGTCGTTCTCTTCGTCCGTACCTCACGCAAAAGACTCGACACGAGATGTCGGACGGCAAGTCGAGTCCAACTCGCAGCGAGGCCACATCACTTCCACAAGCCAAGTGCTGACGCAAAGCGAGCAAAGCACGCACCCACAAACACACACACACACATCCACACCGGTCCTTGCCTTCAGGAATGGTCCTGCCCGCGAGCAGTCAGCGCCCCCCCCTCCCCTTCCCTCTCTCGCCCCGTACTCTGTACGTACTCCAACTGCTCTGGGAAATCAATGGACTCGATATTGGCACTGCTGCTGCTGCTACAGCTACTAGTAGCATATGACTAACCGGTCACAGACCTTACAGAGCGCCACGCCTTAAAGTCGAGCCCACTGGCTGGATGGGCAGCGGCANGCTACAGCTACTAGTAGCATATGACTAACCGGTCACAGACCTTACAGAGCGCCACGCCTTAAAGTCGAGCCCACTGGCTGGATGGGCAGCGGCAAAGCCTCTCGGATGTTCCTTGAGAGAAGTTGAAGGAGCTCTGACAAAACGAGAGGCTCAAAGCCTCAATCAAATGATACAAGTACGGAATTCGGCTCCCGGCCAGTTATCGATCAGTTCTTTGAATTTCCTGACTGAAATCTGTTTCGACCCATNACCTCTCGCAAAAGACTCGACACGAGATGTCGGACGGCAAGTCGAGTCCAACTCGCAGCGAGGCCACATCACTTCCACAAGCCAAGTGCTGACGCAAAGCGAGCAAAGCACGCACGCACAAACACACACACACACACATCCACACCGGTCCTTGCCTTCAGGAATGGTCCTGCCCGCGAGCAGTCAGCGCCCCCCCTCCCCTTCCCTCTCTCGCCCCGTACTCTGTACGTACTCCAACTGCTCTGGGAAATCAATACTCGATATTGGCACTGCTGCTGCTGCTACAGCTACTAGTAGCNGCAGTCAGCGCCCCCCCTCCCCTTCCCTCTCTCGCCCCGTACTCTGTACGTACTCCAACTGCTCTGGGAAATCAATACTCGATATTGGCACTGCTGCTGCTGCTACAGCTACTAGTAGCGTATGACTAACCGGTCACAGACCTTACAGAGCGCCACGCCTTAAAGTCGAGCCCACTGGCTGGATGGGCAGCGGCAAAGCCTCTCGGATGTTCCTTGAGAGTTGAAGCTCTGACAAAACGAGAGGCTCAAAGCCTCAATCAAATGATACAAGTACGGAATTCGGCTCCCGGCCAGTTATCGATCAGTTCTTTGAATTTCCTGACTGAAATCTGTTTCGACCCATGGCCAGGAACTCCCCGCCTACTCAATCAGCGGTTTTTGCCTCTGGTCCTCATCCGGCTCAAACTCGAGTTCAACTTTTGCTGAAACCTTGCTTGGCCAGCATGCTCAAAAGGATGATCACACCAGTGGGCAGCGTCATGGCAGATCACATCGTGCATTGAGCTCAACGCCAAAGGTTCACCCGCGATCTCCCTCTTTGGGGCAGACTCTGGGACGGTGCTACGGCCTCCCAGTGTCGCACCAGGTTTATCATAGTTCGACAAGGAGGGTTGCAGCACATCGCTGTGTGGCAATGCCCTGGACCAGACTTTGCTACTCTGCAGTGGACGGCGCTCCTGTCTCATTCCGGCGGCGCAACCTTCCACTTGCCTTCGTGCNTTTGCTACTCTGCAGTGGACGGCGCTCCTGTCTCATTCCGGCGGCGCAACCTTCCACTTGCCTTCGTGCCGCTTCCGGGAAGCAGCGAATTCACGCAACGGGCTGCACATCTGGGCTCTAGGCGGGATCCACGGAGTGCTTCTGACAAAACTCAGACGCCTCCTTCAAGTCGGAACCTCGGTCGGCTCCACGCGAAACTCGCTCAAAACGCACGGCCTCTGGGGTCGGGACGCCGACCCTGCGCCACCTGCTTCCTCGAATTCCTCCGAAGACACAGTGGGCAGCACCACACACTCTCACGTCGTCAAGGTTCCACCTACCTGTGTTGTACTATACTATACTCTAGTACATTTACCATAATATACTACAAGCTGCATGTGCTTTGTGCAACATGACTTCGGCTCAGGGCCCAGCTGGGATGTGACCCTGTCCTGCAAGAAAGACACATCGTCTGGGTGAATTTCTGCAATTGCTGCATTCTGCATCTGCGAAAAAAGGACAAATCTCTTGGAGTAAGATTTTAGCATCTCCCCGCAGAGCCTTTTCTGGCCCGTCCACACGGTCCTTTGGATGCTTCCTATTCGCTAGAAGGGCTTTCAAGAATCAAACAAGAACCCGACTCCCGAGGGGTTTTGGGCCCTCGCCCTTTAACCGGTGTTGTCTTTGTTGCTTCTTTCTCTTTTCCTATCTTTCTCAAGTTCCCTGAGGGTCGAGTGACGTCCCCCGCACTACTAGGCGAGGCCTGGTCGAGCTTTTGCAGGGATCGCCTTGTTTCTCTGGGTTGCAGAACCATGTCAGCGTGCGTCAGCCGTCTCTGTCTGACCATGTGGTCATCGTGTGGCCGTGTCTCGGTCTGTCTCTACCAGTCTGGATCCACACCAAACGTCTCCTTGCGATCCGTGCCCACAAGGACGGGTTGCGGCCGGCTGACCTGCTCAGAAAGACAAGAATCAGCTACATTGCCTCAATGCCTGGCGCCTCCGGCCGCATCACAGAGCTGTGCTTTGCCTCAAGTGACAGATGACCGTCTCCCTTCGACACAGCAGCCATTTTCCGACCACAAGCTATTGAATGTGGCGGCCTGTTGAACTCTGAGGGGTCGACCATGGGCCCAGCGCGAGTGGCGAGGCACAAACAACGACTCTTGCTCAAAGCCGTCAACAACTTTGTGTGTGCGAAGTTTGACACGGGATTCTGATCATCATGCAAGTTTGCAACCCAGGAAGATGTCAATGTGAGAGCTCATGCAATGCTTGAGCACATCAATACAAGCAATCAGAGCAATCCAGGTCCCAGGTAACAGACACGCCGTCGAAGCTGATCTTGGAAGACTCGACAGTGGCAACCCACCTACCCACCGTAAGTGCACGAGAAGGGGTCCGGGGTGAGCTCCCGTTGCAAATTCCGAGGTTACATAGGCCACAGCTGCACAAGAAGAAGAAGAAGAATGCTCAGAAAGCTGAAGCAAAATCGCCGATCGCCCGACAGCGATACCCAGCCGAACAATGCGAAGTGCAACCATTGAAGGGGACGGTACACAGGACAAGACCCGATTTTGAGCAGCAGCAACTGACTAAAACATGCCCCGGAGTCAAAGCCACGGCGTCGACCGGAACAGACAAACATGGAGTAAACCGACTTACTTCATGTCTCAATTCCGTTCCAAAGCCGTTCGGAATCGACACATCTATACGTTTCTCTTCTGACTCCCACGAGCCACGATCTCACACCAATCTGATCAGAGGATCCAGCTTTGTCGGATTGTAGGGGGAATTGGCCCGGAGATGAGTTTGCTGAGAGCACATCTGAGAGGAATTCAATATCGGAATGGTTGACCTTTCCGGTTGGTGCTGCAGGAAGGAGGTGTACCTATATAGTATAATAATGCAACATCTTTACTGGGATCCTTAATTCTGAGTCAACGGAGCACTGCTCCATGCATGATTACTCAAAGTAGTGTTGCATCGTTTTTGTCCTGTGCGATGGCACACAAAGCCATACCGAACAATGGCTGCACAGCGGACTAGGTGTGCGGGTGGTGTGCATGCAGTCTTGCCACCCCTTACGTAAAAGACCGCTGCACGTCATTAAATGTTGAAAAAGTATCACGAAGTCTACGGCACTAGGCACAGGTGCAACATACATCTTGCTGTTCGTGTCGCATCTGGTTGCAAAATGCAACATTGTAGAACTGTTGCACGACGATGAGGCGGCCAACGCGCTTTTCGGCTTCCTGCTGGCACGAGTCTTTGGTGCCTGGCAATATTTTGCAATGATGTGCCACGTGACTAACATGAAGTCACAAGAGCACCAGCGACCATAGCAGATCGCGACACGCTCAGCGCATGTGACATGCGTGCATGATGTCCAAGTGGGAGAGAGCCCACTACGGTAGCAACAGCCTCAGAACACTCCGCCGAAGGCGGTGCCCTGAACTCTGCTAGACGCCCAGTTTTTCTCGCTGAGAGACCTTGGCGCTGCAGCTGTTTCTGCCTGGGCTTTGGTTCGACTTTTCCTAGGCATTTTCAAGCTTCAGTGCCGAGGCCTAGGACTACAAAAGTGCATTGGCCAAACGAACCTACACAAGTGGACCCCGGTGCGGTTTGCGGCCACAACTCGGAATCAAGAAGTAGGACCAGTAGGATGTCTGTCACTTTGCTTCGGTACGTCAGGTGAAGAATACAAAGGTATCCACGTTTCTGCTCACGGCGGCCGGCTCAAACTGCTCAAGAGCACTTCCCTTTCTATACAAAGGAAGCAAGCGTCCTAGACGAGAGAGGTTTCGCGGCAGCAGGCGCCGCTGCCAGCTTCTCACTTAGATCGGGCTTTCGTTGGAGCCTTGCAGGAAGGCAGTGCGAGATACATGCTCTGGCTTGCCAACTGAATGCTGAAGCCGCAGATTGGTCCCCTCTTTTTGCAACGTTTCATCGAGCGACTGTCTACACGTCCCCAATCCTCACATCTCAGGTATTCATCACGACCCTGGTGGAAAAGACATGTCGTGATTCTCGCCTCATGACTGCACAGGCGCTTGTCAGGAATGCATGTCACTCATGCATATTTTCCACCGCAGCTGGTTGATGTAGGGCACTGGCCAAAGATCGTGTACGAATCGTGCAGCGATACTCCCTTAAAAAGAACGATTCGGGGCACATGCAGGGAAGGGAAGCATCGCATGCTGTGGTCTGCCAGAGGCCTACCGTAGATGAGCAATCTCTCTCGCTTGTATATAGGGCTCATGGCCTTTTCTAAACTCCAAAACATAAAATGGATGTCTCGCAAGGCCAACGAAAGCTGCAATTCGGCAACACATGGGCGAAGATTCGCAAAACACCGGGAGATATTCAAGGGAACGGCCCAAATGGCCGTTATCGTTTAGGCTTGGCCTTCTTGTCCCATTGAATGGTTTCCGGCTGTGCCTTGCCGTGTTTGTGCGAGGGGCTTGCTCCGTGTATGGTTCACAGCTGGCCCCATTACTCATTTTACTATTACCATTACCATTACCATTACTATTATTGTTACTGTTACTATTACTTTTAGGGTTTGGGCCATTCCAGGGTTCAGGAGTGGCCCACTCCCTAATCACCAGCCCCGGTTGGGCAGTTGCTGCACTGTTAAAGTTTGTACCTAAACCCCAAAACCTAGACCCTAAACCGGATGCCCAGACCAGCAAGCTAGACTCCAGCCACGATCTGTTTTTCGACTTTGGCCTTTCGACGCTGAGGCTCATCGTACTCTATGAAAACCCCAAAAACTTTGCGATGGTTTCAGCGCGTAGGGTTTAAGGTTCAGTTTAGTGCGAATAAAACTGCTCTGGTGTCGGATCAAAGCCCGTTGTTCCAAATTCAGACCTAGCTTGGCAAAGCCCCAAATCCTAAAAGAAGATATTGCTTGGACCCCGAAACGAGATGTTGGTTGGCGAACCCCAAAACCTGAAAGAAGCAGAGTTTGGCTAAAGAAACCCAAACTGAAAACCTGAACAGAAGAAAGAGGCAGGGCAGCAATCCATAACTGTAGCCGCACATTATGTAAAGCACTATACTGATACTAATTGGGTTTAGGGTTAGGGGGTTAGGGTTTTTGGTCTTAGGTCATTATCTTCTGTGACAGGTGGCAAACGAGTGGCAGATCCTCAGCTTCAGTTGGCAAACCCCTCAACCCTAAACGAAGATATTGCAGCATTGCTCCCAATCACCGAGCCCTAAACAGGAGATTGACAACCCAAGCCTTAAATGCAGAAGGCATTGGTTGGCAAATCTCAAACCGCAAAAGGAAACATCCAAATACCGCAATACCACTGCGCCTCTTCAGGGCTCTGCAGCAGGAGGCACCAGCGAAAGAAGTAGACGGAGCAGCAGGAATAGAAGCAGGAGCATGATTCGGCGGAGTTTTGTTAAACTTGTTTTCCGAATCGGCGCCCTGCCATCGGATCGTGATTTTCCATGCGAAGCGCTGGGTATGATGAGAACTGGCAAAACGTCGCGCAAAGGAGAATCGAGAAACTTGTCACAGTACAAGAACTGTACTATACAGACCATACCCACAGGATCAAGGGATGAGGTGCAGTGGATGTAGGCCTTGACTGCAGAACTCTGAGGACAAACTTCGAGACGCTCAAGGTCGCAAGGAAGACTGTTCGGAAAAAAGAAACACAGCACAATGATTTGCAGCACGTCAGCCTTCACTACCTACCGCACCGACATGAAAAATCTCTCTCATTGCATATCGGAGCTGGTGAATCCGCGAGCTCCTACCGGGGAACTGCTCGGCGCAGATGCTTCATAAGCACACAGTCGTGCTGAAGAGGACTGCCCTGCAGGTTTTTCTGCATCTCTCTGATATGATCTGCAGACATGAACACGTTGCAGGAGGCAAACCGCAAACGAACAACCGCCGCACTTGTTAGATGTGGACATCAAGCGCATGGACGACATGCTTGTCGTGGCATTCAGAACTACAAGCGGAGTTGCGGTCTTAGTTACGGCCTGGCTTGGTTTGACCGGCGCCGATTAAGCGAGAATCGCGTGAGGGTATATATACCAAAGCCAAGGTTGCCTCAACAGTACAAAGTGTGTTCCCCATCAGGCGTTTCCCTCACACCCGCATCGGCATTCCGGCATGCAGCCAGTCCGTGCCGGAGGGTCCGAACGCAACTGGGTTTTCAGGCATCACATCATCCTCTCAGCTCCCGTGGCTCTTCGTCTTCACCAACTGGGCTCACTGCTGCCATGACAGCTTCACCTGCCAGCTCGCTGTGACCTGCCCGATACTGGCATGCATGTTACGGCCGGTGCCCCAATCGTGCCTGATTGACGACGAAACGACACCGCCGATGCCGGTTGCCAAATTTGCTGAAACGCTTATCGGAACCATTCCTTTTCGGTACAACTAGGCATCATTGCTTTTCTTCGTTCCAGACTTGAGCTCAGCAGCCTGGCAAGGCACCGTAGAGATGGCTGTAGGGGTTCAAGTGCTTTTTCAGGATGTGAGCCTGAGGCAGGTTTCTCTTCAGAACACGTGTAGCATGGCCAGGCGAGACCTGAGCCGCGCTCTTGCATGCAATCTCAGCCCTTGGACCAGGCAGATGTAGCGAAGGCATCCGGAACCCGGCACGGAGGTTGCCTCTGATTTTTCGTACAGGTCACCAAACGCCTTGGTGGGCAGATGTACGACCACGTCCTGACAAGATCTCGGGCTGCAGTGAACCGAGCAGAGCAACGACAGTGATGTCCTGGCAATAGCTCTGAAGAATGAAGAGGAAGTAGCCTGTCGAATCATGAAACGCCAACTCCAGCATGGCATGGAAAGTGACTTCTGGTTCCACCCTTCCTTCTATAAGAATGGCCATCACCAGAAAGGCCAGCCAGACGACCCGCTCGACTCCGCAAGCCTGCCCCAAGCGAGATGGGAGTTTCCGAAAATAGGGGACCATAATATACTACCCTAAATAGTAGGATCCCTCCCTATGATCAGGACCCCAAAATGAGTACCCCTAATTTTGGGAAACTCCCAGATGGGAATTCCATACGACTAGGAAGGGAAAGACGGCAGGAGAGGGCACGCGGAAGTTCGAGAGCGGAACGGGACCCTACAAAGGGGGCAGGGAGTGCGCACAAGAGCTGCATCCACCAGCACCCAACACCGCTAAGCCCGCTACGAATGGATGGGCGGCATTGCTTGCAAGGCTTGCTGGGATGTCATTGCAGCCAGCCTTGGGGTAAGTTACATAGAAGAAACTACACCCCTCTGCTGCAACCTGCCAGCGAATATGCAAGAAGCGTACATGCAACCGCTGAGCTCGAGACGTGGATAAGGTTTTCCCAAGCAATGACACCTGAACCCAGTGTTGAGCTTGGTGCACATCGCCGGGACCGTGGCAGCCGACCAAGCTTCGCACCTATGTCGAGCAGATACTGAACCACGAAGAAGCACCTGTTCGTCTCTGCATCTCGCGAGTCGCCGACATCGCCCCATCCCCGACAACAAAAATGTGGGCGGCTTTTCTCTGTGCAGCACGCGAGACGTACAACGACTGTACGATGACATCTCACTCCTAGACTCGCAGCTTGAGAGCTGTAGCCCTGTTGGCTGCATAAAACATCTTGTCTCTTCACAGAAGAGTCGGCGCCCCCGATTTCGTGGTCTGCGGCTTTCCCACAACCTGTCGGAGTCGTCCTGAGACTTCATGCAACTCCCGACCTGGGTGCTCACGAAAGAGAGACTCAGCGGCGGACCAGGGTTCATGCGTGTCCGTTGCCGTTTGTAGGCTTGTTACCACGGCTGTTCTGTCGAAGCATGAGGCCGATCGAACCTGGGCTGGAAGCTCTGTTGTGATGCTGCTTGCTCTTAGGCCCTTAGGGAGAGACCTTCAGCCCTTGCGACGTCGAAAGGCTGACCTTTGAAGATCAGTGTGTCTGTGGGCTCACTAGTCTGCGGAGAGAACTAGGCGATACTGCAGACCGGCAGTCCAACTGGGCATAGCACCAGCTTGGACAATGCAGCAACATCCTTCGTTTAGGGCAAGAGTGCCCGCGTTGACTGCAATGTGTGCAGCACCACGCACTTGGTAGAGCCAAGTCCTTGGAAGCATGGGGCCGAGACGCAGGAAATCGCATCGCAAAAGGGGGCCATAGCCATGAATATACTATATTATATCATTATTGTATAGTATAGTATATTATGGTACAGTACAGTATATATTATAGTATAGTATAGTATATTATACTGTAATACATTATATGGACTGAGGATTTCGCTCGTACTCAGACTTCTGGCCGGTTTGTTCTGACCGGCCTCCGATCACGGAAACTTCGAACTCCTGGCAGATCTAAAAAAAGAGCATTGCAACAAGGGATCCTTAAGGGTACTATGAGGGATCTTTCAGGTTTAGGGTTCAGGTCTCTCAAGGGTTTAGGTTTAGGGTTTAGGGTCCCATACAAATCAGAGCTTCTCGGGCCGTTTCTTCAGAGCACAGAGTCTCCTGGTCCGGATGGTCGAAACCGAAGAGGCTCACGGACTCGCCTGCTGCAAGCTTGTCGGCATTGGCGGTCAGGAAGTCCTGCCACTTCGACCCTCCTCCCGCCCCGATGCCGGATAGATGCTCAGGCCTGGAAAGAGAAGGGCTCCGGGATCTCCGTGCTCTTGTCTTGGCAAACCTCACAAGCAGGCCCCTTCCATGAGACATATCTCCCCTTAAAGCCACTGCTACCGGGTCGCAGGTCGATCTTCCTCCTTCCAGCTTTGAGGCTGCTTCGCAGCCGGCGAAGCTTCGAAAGCCTTGTAGGCCTAAGGGGAGAAGTCTTCGAAAGCTGTGGTTTACGCCGGAGGCATGGCGGCAGAACCGAGACAGCAAGAAGCTGCCTCGATCACGGGTGGCAAGTCCTTCCCCAGGTCGTTGCACCGGAAGAACTTTTCCCAACGCACCTTTTCACCTTGAAGAGAAGTTGATGTTCACCCACAGGCCGCCGCTAGAAGCGATAAACATGGAGCTAAGGCACAGGTATTGAAGTCCTCGTAGTAGATCAGACCATCCATCTCCTGCAGCCCGAAGCGAGCGAGTGTGAGCCGTCGATGCGATGCTTGCGCATGCCTTTCTCGTCTTGTGTCGACTCATGACAGCCTAGGACTAAGACCTCTGATGCTCTTGCTTGAAGCAGTTTCGAACCAACAATTCCATGATTGCGCCTTGGCATCCAAAGCTTGCTTTTGTGTGAATTTCCTAATACTCTTGCGTTTGCTACCCATCACTCTCTGCCTGAAGTAATCTGGTTGCCAGACATGATCTTTCCTGACAACACCCGACTGCGGGGCTTTGGTGTCTTGAAGGCTTTGAAGTTTCAAGTGTGCTTGTCATCACACTTCTTTAAAACCCACCCCATTCCAAGCTCTCGACGAAGAAGTCGCCGTCTACACAAAAAAACTCCCTGCACTCCAACCCTAAAACCCTGAATCCTATGTCCGGCCCTGAACCTCAAGCCTGAAAACCGCGGAACCCCAACACGGCTAAAGCCCTGAACTGCCAACCTAAACCTTCGCCGAATCAGGTTGCCCCCCCTCCTCTTTTCTGGTTGGCATCGGCGTGGGCGGGTGGTTGTCGTTGTTTGGGGGACTGTTTTTGGTTTTGGGGGGATATTGACAGTGACAGGAGTGGCTCTTTCAAAACTGTGCTGAGGGATGCCGTGCCCTTGAACCAACCCGGGCGTGGAGCCTTGTCTTCTCGTCGCCTTTCCACGACCAAGCCGAAGGAACCCGCCTGCAAGGGAAAAACACGTGAACTCCGAGTTGAATGACAACGAGATTTGTGCTTGGAGCTGGCAGTTGATGAGCATTTGCCAGATCTGCCAAGTGCATGTGACGGGGAGGGAGAGAGAGTGACAGAGAGAGAAGGATGACAGGGAGGGAGGGAGAGAGAGAGAGAGAGGCAGGGATAGAAAACCTGTCCATGAAGATTGCTGAGGAAACCCCATCTCTCACAGCTGCAGCAGCATTGCACATATGGCAAGCAACGTTGGGCGAAAGCGGAAACATTCCCGAGCACAGTGCCTCCGGTCTTTGCGGTGAGTGAGGAATACGGGACGGCAGGCAGAAGACCTGACCCTGGTTGATCTTGACCTGCAGGAGCAACCAGAGCAGCTGGAAACTCCGGTCGGGGACCATCTGCTGAGTGACGGACCAGCTTCCTCTTGCCTTTCTGCACCGTTGGCAGCTGGATATTGCCGCGAAGCTGGAAGAAGAACTCACTCCCTTCGCACGAGCGCAATGGACTTCGTCCAAAGTCGGGGCTTGGCTAGGGGTCACAAGTTGAGAAGTCGCTGGCCCGCCTTCCTCCAAGTGAAAGTCCTTGCCTTGCACTTCAGAAAATCCATCTTCTGATTCGCACATTGTCTTTTGGCCATTCACATCAAGTGGCGGGTGTTAGGACCACCAACGAACCTCGTTGTTGGAGCAGTGGCATTGAAATCACACGTTGCAGAAAGGCGATGACAGGAAGCACTTAGCAGAAGGCATGATGCTCAACTGGCCCCGGTGCATCAACTTGTTGCAAACAGGCGGAGAAAACTGCACCTGCGCAATCAGCCCAGCTATTGCACGAAGGTCTGACTGCCGGATGCATGTGATAAGTTAAGTGTGATGTGTCCTTGTTCTGCTCATACCAGTCCTTAGAACATGAACTAGCCAATGGAAAGAAAAAGAAGAGTTCATTCTGCAAAGCGTTCTTTGACTGCTCCAGAGGAGGGCTGAGGATTAAGCATCGATATGGTGGAGCCTCAGCAGAAAGAGCAGGCGCAATGCTCACTCACACCGGTCCTGAAGACCCCCAGAGCTTGCCACGCGCAGATGCCAGATGGAACCACGACGCCATCTGTCCTCCCGGGTGCTCCCGGGTGCTCCCGGGTTCCAACTGATTTGCGTCTAGCTCTTGCCCGTCCTTGCCCGCTTTGCGGGTGGCTCTGCTTGCTGTGGGGCCGCCGACATGATGACACGACCAAGGAGCTTGAGCCCAGAAGGCCCTACACGACCCTAAAGAAACTGTTGGAAGCGACTCTAGACACGCAGAAGTAAGGATGCAGAAGGCAGGGGCACCATGCGAGCTGCACCGCCTGTACCGTGCGAAAGTAGACACCCCAGAGCCTCGGCTTCCCGGCTATGGACCAGACCCAGCTCAAAGGATTCACCTTGCTGTGAAGCTGGCGCGAAGACCGTGAAGGTGGCACCGGCGATGCTGAAAGCTGCGAGGGCGACCTGGAGCGTTGTGCTGTACGCATCACAGGCTTTGAAGCCACGGATGCAAAGGGAGGCCTTCTCGCCGAGGCTACCCTCAATCTGTATATACCTAAGCAGCATGTGCACAAGCAGCCCAGCGATTCCCCGTACTGGTAGTGGCACGACGAGAACATCCCAGCAACGAAAGACGGGCAGCAAAGACTGGCAAGACGGAACAGCATGCACAATTTCCCACATTGTCACATGCAGAAGGCGGAGAGTGCGAAAACTCTGGAAGCTTTGCTCCTACCTTCACTGCACCGACGTCTTCGGAACGAGACGAGGCTCCACATGCTCCATCTGGGAGTTTCCGAAAATTAGGGGTACCTTATTTTGGGGTCCTTATATCAAGAATCCTACTATTTAGGGTACTATATTAGGGTCCCCTTTTTTCGGAAACTCCCATATGTTTCATGAAGAATTGTGTTGCTGCAGCCCACCTCCAGCTCCTACGACAATGACTCGCATGTTGCACGAACTCGGCCAGCTGAGCCGAGCAGCAAGTCCTGTTCTTGGTGTAGAACCGCGTCGCAGGCCATGCTGATGAATAGTAAGCACCTTGGCTCTGGCAATGCTGAAGTCCACAGTCGCAAATGATACTCAGGCTAAAAAGGCAATCGTGATGTGTGCCGCCGGTCTATTTACTTGTGCCCTGCTGCATACTCTTGTCCGAGACCTAAGGAATGCACCGGAGCAGGTTCAAGCCTCAGCCCGAAAAACACCATCTGTGACGAGCTTGACATCGTATTCTCAAGGCACTGCTCGACCAGACTCTCGAAATTTCTGGGCAGCATGCTCAGGAGGAAGTAGGCGCCAAAGCTCAAGCTGCAGCCGCAGCAGCCTGACTACAAGGACTACTGGACCAGGCATAGTGCTCAAAATTTGATGCTAGCTTCCAAACCCTAAACCGTGAACCCGAAACCCTACACGTCTGCTTCAAAACTTAAACTCCTAAACCCTAAACCCCAAGCTATGAAGCCCTCTCTGCAGGAGTGCGACATTGATGCGCCAGCTGCATAGCTGCACTGCCTGGCTGATTTGGGGGCTTCAGAAAACTAGGGATGGCTTCTTGGGCTTCTTTACATTTAAAGTTGAATGCGGCCCTTCAACTGCTCTCCAGAATCGGAGTTTAGGGTTTAAGCCTCAGTTTAGGGTTTAAGCCTCAGGTAATTATTCAAGATCCTACTACTTAGGCTTCTATCTCAGGGTCCCCCCATTTTCTGAAACTCTCATTTGGCTTCAGGTAGAAAGCGCAGCCCCAGGGCCGCAGGCAGCAGCACTTGCTCCCCCAACAGCCCCACACATTCAATCAATCCCAAACCCACTGAACCCTAAGGCCAACACACCACCAGGACCAGGGGAACCCGGATCAAATCCTTGAACACGCGCCATGATGCCCTAAATCCAAGTATAAAAACCAACGCTATGAGACTCTAAACCCTATGGCCGAATCGGCCTGAAGACGCGAAACCTTAAACCGTAAACCAGTCGGCGCGAAGATCCCTTCCGAGGGGTTTCGGGGTTGAAGCATTGCACGCTCCCATCCCTCCGGCCTCGAGTTCGTTATTGACGGATGGTCACGTACTTTGCAAGGTAGTCACGAGAGGATGGCGTAACTCTTGAGCCAAGATCGGGCACCAAACATTGAAACTGGCAGCCGACATCACTACATACTTGCATAGGTTACTTCGCCACACCAGGATCAGCCAACCGCTGACAGAAAGCCCCAAGCCTCTGATTTGGAGAGGGCGCTGGTAAAGCTCCGCGCTTCAACATACCAGGACTGGCATTGCAGGAAGTCGCCCCATGCCATGGTCGGCTACTTCTGACAAGCGAGAGAGAGAGAGAGAGAGAGAGGGAGAGAGAGGGAGAGAGAGGGAGAGAGGGAGGCGTCCAGCACCCTCCCTGCAAACTTTTTGCGTGGCGACTGGTCAGC
>BGNK01003721.1:24165-71469 GCA_003297005.1 Symbiodinium sp. clade A Y106 | reverse complement strand
GGGGGGGGGAGAGGGAGGGGGAGGGGGAGAGGGAGAGGGAGAGGGAGAGAACTTGTGATGCCATCGATAGTTCAAGTAACAAGTCCGCACGATCATTCGTCAAAGACTACAAGAACAACAGGCGCAACATGCGGAATCACGGCAGCAGCATAAGCCGCAAGAACTGCCGGAAAACGACTACACAAACACGTCGCAGCTGCAAGTCCCTGAGCCTCCCGGGTAAGTCGCTCCACAAGCATTGCGTCAAAGCCCAGTAGCATAGATCTGCCCAGGCCGTGGCTCTCAGGAAGAATGCAGTGAAAAACAGAAAACACTCTTCCAGTGAAGATGGGCCTTGGAAGTGTTTTCTCCAGCTGGGTGTACCGCCGCTGCAACTGGATGAGCTCCCAAGCAATCTGGCACGAACAGCATGCTCAGCATGCCAAGCATCCTACATCAGTCACGGAATCCTACAATCCTGCTGGCAGATTGGCGACCGGTGGCTGCATTATGGATTTGTCCTATGCCTGTTGCAGAATTGAAACATTCACCGATGCTCGCTTTGCCTTCAATCTCGCCAGCTGAAGCTGCTGCGCATCCTTCTGCGCCTAACATTGGCAGGAGTGGCAGAGTATGCACAGCAAGCCCAGCAAGGGACCACATTCCCCAGCGGAAACACCATCACCCTCCGCCGAAGCTCTGGGACCACAGCGCGTTGCTGTCTCAGCTGCGCGGCGTGCGAGTGAAGCTTTGCCTCTTGAACAGCAGATGCTGTCTGGGCTGGGGACTGCAACTCTGTCTCGGCCAGCCTCGCTGGCGCGTTGGAGATCTCCCCTGGCCTCGGCTTTAGGGGTTCCAAACACCCCCGATGAATCTCCGATGAATCCCCAGAACCCTGCCTCTGTCAAAGCAGCAGAGTGACTCATGCTTCGGTTCAACTCCTGTCGAACTGCTGGTCCCCTCTCGAAGACCTCTGGCACTGCATGGCACTGCATGGCATTGCATACTCCGCGGTCCACGTAGCTTTTCGCTCGGCTGGCAAGGTACTCGCGGCCTGTCAGCAGAATCGGAAAAAAGCCAGGTCCCCGCCTTCAGCGCAATAGCAGGAAAGCAGCGTTTGCCTTCGGGAGTTTGCTCGAAGAGCTTCAGCTTTCGACGACCCTCCTGCAGATCATGGGGGTACAGGGGGCGAGACTTCGTGCTTTAGGGACGCTGCACAACGGCAAGTTGAGGAAACAGAGAGTTAGTCCAGCAGGCTACGGAACGGTTAAATTGGCAATAAACTCTCGGCTTTCTGAGTGTGGAGGCCTGGCGCTATGACAAACAGAAGTAGCTGTAGTACACGTAGGTTTTCTGCAGGGCTGTCTTGGTGGATGAGCAGCCAATCATCCAAGAGGAGCTCACAGGGAGACTTGGTTCGGAAGGAATCCAACCAGTTCGCAGGGGGAAAGGAAGACACGCAGGAAGAGCCCAGAAGTCCTCCAGGAGGAGCCAGGAATTGGGCGGATTTCGTCGAAGTCAAACGGTGCGGGCTAGGGCTTGCCACTTTGGGGGGGGGGGGGGGGGGGGGGGGGTGGTTTGTGGGGGGGAACTGTGTTACCATCACAAGGGGGGGGGGGGTGGGGGGGGGGNAATATTACGACAGGGAGGAGGAAAGCACCCGGAGGGAGGAGCGGACTGCACGGAGTGGGAAGCGAAGTAGGGTGGTTTTTCTGAGACCAAAGGTGGTGGGGGTTGGTGGGGTCTTTGTGGGGGGGGGGGGGGGGAGAATCGTCTGATTTAGGGTGTGAACACTGTTTCAATCACCAGGTGGGAGGTGTTCGAGGGGCTGGGCAGACCTGGTGCCGGTCGCCGAGCTTAACAAGTATTGTATAGTATAGCATAGTAGAATATAGACGGAAAAATATAATATAATATAATATAATATAGTATATATATATATACACATTATGGTATGATATGATATAACCTGGTATAATATGGTATAATATGATATACTGGACCCGGCCAGGGCAGCTTCGGGCTCTGTTCGAGCCCTCGGCCAGACTTTACTTAAAGGATCATGGGACTTAGTAACTAGGGTTCCTGAAAGGGCTCCTTAAAGGGATGCACAAGGCTTCTGTAAGAGGGGTCTTAGGGTTACTTAAAGGATCATGGGACTTCGTAACTAGGGTTATAATTAGGGTAACTATACTTGTAACTACTTATAACCCCAATTGAGGGTACTTATAACCTTACTTACTAAATCCCACGATCCTCCAAGTAGCATTGGGGATTTTACAGAAAGGTATGCTGCGGGGGCCTCCAATATCCTCCAATTTTAAGGGTTTAAGGGTTTTCGGTTTTAGGGTTTAGGGTTAAGGGTTTAGGGTTTTAGGGTTGATTTTGGTGGCTTCGGTTTGGGGCTTCGGTTTGGGGCTTCATTTAGGGTTCAGGCATCACCCGGTTTTAACTTTGACCCACAGTCTCCTCAAGGGATCTCTCGAGGAAGTCTCTGAAGACACGCTGAGTAGCTTCTCGCATCTCCCTCTCCTGGCCACTGCATTCATGAGTCCTGCGATATCCACCGAAGCAAAATCATTCGCACCTTCTTCTCCAGGTGTCGAAACGCTTCGATCTGAGTGACCTATCTCGGCAACTCAAATTATCTATGCCCGACTCTCCAGCACATTCAACGATTTGCCAGCTGCTTGCCGGCTTGGCAATTTCCCTTCTGGCTATATCTACGTCAGAGATTGCTGGGGCAGGCCTGTGCAGCAACCAATTCGTCTGCTGTCGCCTGAGGTCAGGCAACAAGCGCAAGCAAGACCCTCAGCCCTGAAACCCTAGACCGGCCCAGTCGAGCTTCTCCTCTTCACCGACACATCTGCAAAAAAAACTAGACCCGAGACCCCAAACCCTAAACCCTAAAAATGAAAAATGCACTGATGCGAGCTGGCCACCTGCTGGTCACCTTCGTGAACCACAGGCCGGGACTCCATGGGAACGCTGCCTTCAAGTCCAACAAATGACATTTAGAGCCTCTGGGGTGCTTTTCGGGGGCTTGGGGTTAGGGTTCAGGGTCGTTCCTACTGTAACAAGCGTGAAGAATAAGGTCAAATATTTCAGATACCAGGACGAGGACATGCAGGAAATGCCCGGCACCTGATCGCTGCTTGGGCCCACGGCTTACCTGACAAATGACTCCTGATAGATCAAAAGCACTTGGAGGATCATGGGACCTAGTAAGTAAGGTTATACATACCTTAACTGAAATTATACATATTAAAGGTAATTATACGTATATAGCTACCCTCGTTACTAAGTCCCATGATCCTTTAAGCAGGCATTGGCTTTGCGGAGCCTTGGAAGGCGCCATGGGCGTAAAGGTACACTCGGACAGCTCCTGCAACGGCCGCACAAAACTATCATGGCTTCGGTTTTTTTTTTTTTACGGCTTCGGGTTTAGGGTTTAGGGTTTGATAATTTCGTGTCACAAGATGCCATAGACCAAGTCGGGAGATGCGAACTTCACCCCAGGACATGCAAAAGCTGCAAGCCTGGAAGGCGCGCAGCCGAGCCTGCCAGCCGCAAGGCTACAAGGCCTCTCTAAGCTGAAATATATCATCCCATAATATCCCGTACTTAAACTTACTTAAACTGCGGAAGCTTCGATCACTCCGCACTCTAGTCACTGTAGTCTTGCCTCAGAGCGCTTCTTCTCCTGGCGTGTTGCTTCGAAGCTCTGCTGCTGGTTCATTCTGTCTTCGTACCTGACACTGCACTCGCTGTAGCTAGAGAGGCAATGCAGAAGACAACTTCTGACTTGCTTTCTTGTGATTCGTAGGTCCCGGGCCAGTTTTGAAACTCCTCATGATTGAAATGCCTTGGGCTGCAAGTATTGGCAATGCTCTTCTGCAGCTCCTCCTCCTCTTTCCGCTTCTTCTCATCCATCTTCGCTTGCCACTTCATTTTCCGCATCTCATGATCCTCGTAGAGGTTCTGGTATCGCCGCCTCTGCGAATCGGTTCGAACGACGAAAGGATTCGGCGTGGATGCACGGGGTGACTGGCTGCCGGTGCGTGCTGCGTAGGGCACCTCCCATGGGGCTTCCCCTTCCTCATCCTGCTCCTCACCCGGGCGGCCACTCATTGCCTCTGCCGTGTTTTGGCGGCTCCTTGCTCTGGCACTTCTGGCACTGGCACTGCCTGCTTCTGCATGCTTTGGGCTGAAGCTTCGCGATCGCTGTGAGCGTTGTGAGTGCACGGAACGGACAGATTGAGGAGACATGCACGTCTCTTCTTCTGACTTGGCAAGGCTGTACCTCGAGGCATACTGACTTTGTCCTCTTGGCGATGCTCGCTTTGGGCTCGTGTCTTTGGATGTTGGGGTTGGTGCTTGGATCACGCTGCCTCTCTCCACGGAGTGGTGACTTCTGAGCGAAGCCGTGGAGTGATGCTTGACCATCACGAGCGCACCGGCTTGTGGATACCCCGATGGCTGGGGAAGCGCCGAACGCAACGTAGTGCTTGGCGCCGCCTCGCCGTTCGGAATCACTCCTGAGAAGAATCGGACAGCTGGCGGAGTGGTGCACGGGGTGACCTGTGGCGTCTGCGAATAAGATGATTGCTGCAAGCTCCCTGTGCTGTAGCACCGCTGCATCCCTGTGCTTGCCGGCAAGGCTGCTTGCGGCAGGCCTGAAAGAACTGAGACACTTCAAACTTACCCATGCGCCCCATACTGCACCGACGGACCGAGACTCGAGCTTTGCACAGGGGTCGCCTGCCGGCCGTGCTGTGACAGCTGAGCGATTGGTACGCAGCCATCATCACAGAGCCCAGCCACACCAAGCGCCACCCCAACTCCGAGTACAGATTTGGCACCTTCGCGGCCACCAGTGGCACGCTGCCCACTGCTAGCCTGGCCACGATCTGTCTGTCTGTCTCTGTCATGCTTGTCATACACCGGCGCCTTGACGGTACAATGCAGCTGAGACGCGGCATCGTGCGGATCTGCGGCGCAGGGAGGGGCAGCTGAGACCTTACCATCAATCATCGACATCCGCAACATCTTACACATCAACCACACTTCTTCCGCGATGGGTTCCCCTCCTGCCAGTGTAGAAGCATGTAGAAGCTCTGTAAGGTTGCATAGATGCTTTTTGAGGGTCGTTGTTGCAGGATTTAAGTCCCTGGCGCACTCGCCACATGCTGCGCCAAGGGTGCCGCGCCGAAAACCGGAGCCGGCGCTTGTCGAAGCATGGCGGGCGTCACAGGTTTAACATACAAGGCCTGAAAGATTATCTAGTTTCCTCTCAGCATGGGGCCATGGTGCTGGAGCAAGCTTGGGTGACGGTCCGTGAGAGCTGTGAATCGGGAAATCGAGCCTGCAGGATGCAGACAAACGAAGCTACAGAGTAAGCTACAGCCCTTTTATCTTCAGAGCTTCGCTTCGACTCGGCTTCGACTCCGCTGCACACATTTCTGTCACTCAAGCCAGCGCTCGTTGTGGACCAACAACTCCTTCCATCAAGCGGGTCACTGATCGGACCAGTAACCTGGCACCCAGAAAGTGCTGCTTTGTACTGTTGCTGTGCCCCATCTGGAACTTCGAGCCGAGCCCGTCGCAGCTTCTGCACGGAGGAAAGGGAAGGCTCCTTCCTCGCACGAGAAACGAAACGATGCCAGCCATGACGTAGCGACCGGACTTCCGGATCTTTCCCGAACGTGCGACATGAGTGAAATGAGTGGCTTCCTCCTCCAATCGCTGACACAAGGCCAAGACCTGCAGCATCAGATGCAGTCACTAGTCTTCCCCTAGGGAAGGCACGCCACTTCGAATTAGAATTAATTGCCGAATGTTGCAGCGGCTTAGGTTGATCAATGCGTTGGCAAGCCGTCAATAGCTATTGCTTTCACGCATGAAACACAGAGGAGCCTGCCTTCGTTTGGCTACAGCTAGGCAACATCACCGACAGACCCACCTCTGCTTCGATGTCGTTGCCCTGAGCAACTATGCATTGCTTTCCGCCAGGACAAACAAAGCCGGGAAGCTGACCGTGGCGGCTTTGAAACGAGCGCGGGGGCTGTGAGAGGACCTGGCACGAGCTCAGTCCAACGGCGAGTCATTGCTGCTTCCAGTGCTGCTTGGCCGCTCAGGCAGCTTCTTCAACCCGCGTTGGAGATCTCCCAACTCCTACGCATCAGGAACGAGGAAGCAGTCAAGAACAAGCTTACGCAACTCCCTTCCCAAATGTCACCTCACGGCAGCATCGCAGCTCGACTTGGGCCTGACGGATCGGCTGTCAGCTCTAGCTCTGCAAGTCGGCAAGGGCCCTCGCCTGCGAGGCCTCGGCAGCATGGTGTTCTGCTCGCTCCTGTCAAGTTCAACCAGTCAGGCTTCTGGGTTCAGCTGGCTTTCCGCAGTGTGTGCGCCCACCATCCGCAGCTTTTTCGAGCATCGCACATCATGAGCTGTTGTTCATGCTGCTGGCCTCTGCTGCTGCGATCGACTCATCGCAAAGTCGGCGGCACCGGTCCTGCTGGCCACTCCGGGATTTCGGCGCTCTTCCAGCTTGCACGCTAGCCCCTGACAACCTTGCTAGATGATGCTAGATGCAGGCCAGCATACGGAGCCGATGATTGGCTCAGTAGGGAGCAGGAGTTGAGCGGCGCGGCTCCCGCGAGGTCAAAGGTTATTCTCGTTCTTCTCGTTCTCTTCCCAATTTATCGTGGAGTCACTCGAGACTGGCCGTGTAAGCAAATCGCGGCAGGCTTCTGTACAGCTTACCACAACATGGCTGGCATGGGCTCTCGCGACCCTGTCCATCTTTCGGCTTTAAGGCATTCCGACTGCAGCTGTTCAAGTTTCTGCAGTTCCTGTGCTGTCAATTACAATACTCTGTGTTGCTGCTGTTGCTGCTGCTGCTGCACGCAGGCAGGTCGACTGTCCATGTTGTTCGGCCAGCCATGTCTGAATCGTCTCCTCCCGAAGCTGCCAGCCTTCCCGCTCAGCCTGACGACGAGTTGTGTCCGCTTCGCGGTGAGAAATCTCAATGAACAGCATGAAAAAAGCTGCAAGTCGACCAAGGGCCTCCATCGCGACAAGGGATGCCTTCAGGTGACCTTGTCGGAGCATGCCGATGCTTTGCCGTGGTTTGCAGCCCAGAAGTAAGGTCAGTAACTGCAGAAGACAAAGCGGCACGCGCAGCACTTAAACGAGAAAAGGGTTGGGACACTCGCGATTGAACTGCATCCTGATGTAATGCAGACGCACACAATCCCGACAATCCCGACAATGACATGTCGCTGCCCTCTGCGCTCTACTGACTCAGCCGGGAAAGGCCTGGCTCCTCACAAAGCCCTGGTTCCCAATGCATCGCTGCATTTCGGGGATCCCAGCCAAGCTCTTTCCGAAGCGTGGCTGCTGCGCGCTCCGCAGCAACCCGACGCCGGGTCTGGTGCTCCACCTCCAGCTGATGTGCGCTGTGTATCTATACACAACCGGACACACAAAAAGGCAAACTACTTGGCCTCACCAGCTGAATATTTTACACCCTCTCTTGAAAGTGTTGAAATTATACTGCTTCGTCTGCCGCAACCGCATCCTGCAGACGCCTGCAACAAAACAAGTCCGGAGGACTTTCTTCGGGCTTGCGCGAGACGCTCTCGGCTCGGGCTGTTAAGATGTGCTGGGCTCGGCCCCTAGAGACGCATTGCTGCGTCGTGTTTTGGAAATCCTGTCTTTTCGTCATCTCTTTATCACACCCCAATGCCCCCAAGCGCCCGCCCCTGTCCCCCCCTCCTGGTTCTGCCTACTCTTCCTACTTGTACCCCTTGCCTTGTTTGCCTCTGCCCCTGCCCCCCAAAACCAACCCACACCCGCCCCACCCTGCCCGCATCCACCTGCCCTCTTCATGAGGCCCCTGCCCTAGCCATGCCCGGCCCCGCACGGCAGCCTCCTGGCGCGCATCGTCAAAGGATGCCTCCAAGGCAGCACCTCGGAGCGGATAAAGACATGTCTGCGTAACTGTGAAACGGGGTGCCTGAAGCACGCTCCTGCCTGGGGCCTGGAGGATGCCTAGAGTTGGGAGTCCCGCACTGCCGTTCATGCTCGCACCATGCCACAACCATTTTGCGATGTGTACAAGCGTTTGTGCTGTTCACCCACGACCGGTAAACGGTTGCGGCGCATTCGTTAGCAGTTGTGCCACTCGGCGCGGCCTTTCCGGACGACACCTTAAATGGAGCGGCAGCAATCGGCCATGCCAATGCCCTGCCTTTGGCAGTGACTTGCAAGCACGGTTCCCTTCGCTTTAGGGAAGCCCAGCCAAGTGGTCAAACCTTCGGGCCACAGCCTCTGTTCTAAAAGGATGGCACTTTAGCCGGGCAAGATCTACCCAGGAAATATTCCGACTCGGCGGTGTTCTCACAAGTGCTGCTGGATCCAGGAGCCCACCAGCTTCAACTGAGCGAAGGAAGTAGGAGACGAGATCCGGTGCTCTTGACTGGCCTACTCGTAACCAGTCAAACATCATGCAGCCTGGTCATGCACGGCAACAGATTCAGCCTATCCAGCGATAGACTGCAGGCGGTTTACCTGAGCTTCGCACATACTCTTCCTGGATGACGAAAGTCAGAACATGAAGCCCACCTGAGGACGTCGAAAGATGTCAGTTACAGCTCCGACTTCTGCCGCTCCGCTGGGCCTGCGTCGACTCGATGCATGACCTTGTCCTTGCAAGCGCTCAACTTCATCAGCTTCTCGGAGCCCTCGACCATGCAGATGCTGTCCTCCAAAAGCGTGCAGACGAGGGCCTTTCTGATCGCTACAAAACGCTTGCTAGAAGGGTTTTACCGCAGAACTACAGATATCTAATGAATGCAAGATCCACCCGGTTTGTCAAGAAGGAAGCGAAGAGCCATCCTTGGGGTCGTGGATGATTTGGAAGGGAAAGCGCACTTCCTTCATCTCCTTTCAAACGCGAACGATACTTGGGCAACAAAGAAGCACCGCAAGCTGCATTTGGGAGGGACGAGTAAGAATGCTTTCTGCGGGCGGCGCTCTCCAGCCACTGCGAGCTCCTCGTCAATGGCGGAGAAGATCGTCGAGTATGCCGATGCAGTGCCCCAACGCATCTTGAAGAACCAGCCAAGGCCTCCGACGGCTGGCAATAACGCTGTCAAGAGTTGGTCGGCGGGCCAGACATGCTAGGGATCCTGTCCTTTCTTTGGAAAACGATGAGCACAATCCACAACCTCCATCTCAGCCATGTACTTCTGCTTGGGGTCGCCTTGGCAAGCACGTATGAATCTCTGCCCGCATCCAGCCTCTCGACCAGAGCTTCTGCGTGAATTTAAGTGAATGCAGGTTCGGGTACGGCACCATGACACATGACTGACGTAGGCAATGCCATAGCTGGCAACATGGTAAGAGACGAGGCTATGGCTGAGATCGAAATTCGCGCCCAGGTGGACCTTGCTGCTGGAACTCACGGCCTCAGCCACATGGCGACATGTGGCCCTGAACGCCACAACTGTGGAACGGCAAGGCGGTAAGACTGCTCGAGTCCTAGCATATTCGCTTCTTGCTACTTTCAGTCATGCGCTCCGCTGTGCTTCTCAGCACTCATCAAGTTTACGCAGGATTCACTTTGATACTTTCAAAGTAGCACATCAACACACTCCATTGTATGATACGCCTTCCTCTACCTGCGCCTCATGGATGCGCCACGTTTGCCTGTTTCTATCCTGGTTCGCTTTAGCTGCTGAGACCCCGTCTTCTGGCATTGGTTGCCGGGAGCAGCAGGGCACTACCTCAGATTGTCGGAACGACAGTTCATGCCGCGTCCCCAACTCGACCCTCCGTGAGATCTCTGCAAAAATGTGTATATACAAATAAATAAATATATATATATATATATATATATATATATTTACCTATACATATCAGAAGTGTACATATATATATATGCACACACCGAACTATAGTATGATGAATCTATATATCTATATATATTTTTTCCATTCGCTGCGGTAGGGTCCTCTTCGGACGCTCGCCTTGCTCGAATTCAAAAAAGGTGAAACAGAAAGCCACTAAGCTGACCGCAGACCTTGACTGTCGAGGGAGAATCCGCAAGACTCCATCCAGCCTCGTGCTGGTCCAAGTAGGGCCGCGAAGCCAGGGCACCTGATACGCACTGGTCTGGCGGCGGCAGCCGCCGCACCTTGGGCACAGGCAGTACAAGCGGCCTCAAACCACGTCGTATATGCTGCTGCCGCGTTGATCGACATGCTGGTCGGAGCGTATAGGGGTCAAGCAACTGGGCGGGCGGTGCAGCAAGGTACAGGGTGTCCCCTGTGCGGGTCATCGGGATCGGCTTGGGGCTTGGCCAGATAGGCATCCTCCAAGGCACGAGTGGGCTCCTTAGGTGGAAGCTGCCGAGAATCCGCAATAACGGCCGGATCCAGAAGGAGCATCATATTCTCAGCTACCTCTCGTTTCCAATCTGAGAGAGGGCCGTCTCCGGCCCAGGCTTGGACGGTGAGGCGCAAAGTGGCTAATGGTGCAATGCACGCTTCGATAGTCTCCCAGACATCCGCTTCATCAGAGCCCTCCATCTTAGAAAGCGCTGCCAGAAGCTCTTCGTTTATGCCATCTTCAAGGGAGAGCACAGGTGGGTCCAAAATGGTACCCGAGACATGTGCCGGTGGGGCCAACACGTGCTGCTTAGCGTTAGCAACACCTGGAGCCGGCGTAAAGGAGCCCCACCCCAGGAGGCCCCCAGGCGCCGCAGTAAGGTGTCTGCGAAGGCGTCCGATAGACGCAAACGCCTTGCCACAACAGCGGCAGACATTATCCTGCGGTAACAGGTACGCCTGTGACCTATAACCGTGTTTGCGCGCAGCGTGCCCTGCCCAAGAGACACGACTAAAGAACCCGCGCCTGCATGGCAGGCAAATCTCGCAAGGTTCATCATGCGCAGCCTCGGCATTGTCCGCAGTATCAGACATGCGGCTCAGGGCTCTATGGAGCCCGTCCAGGGCTGCAACGGTAGTATGCTGGTGAACGGTTAGCAACTTCGCCCGCTTACAAAGACCTTTGAAGTGGCCGGGGCGGCCTGCTATGAACGTGCGCCAGAGGTCCCAATGATCATCAGGGGTCGGGAGTGGGGAAGTTGCCCAGGTCCAAGCATGCAGCCACCGTAGATCGCCCCTAATCATAGCCACATATGGCTGATCAATGCGGAGTGCTGCCCAAACCTCGGGCGGGCCTGATCTTATGAGCTGGGCGAGGTATGACAGCCTGGCGAGGCGAAGATGAGTCGATGGTGCTGGCAGCTGCAGAATTGAAAAGCAGGTATGTGCAGAAAGGCTCTGGTCGCTGCCGTAAGGGATATTGACAATGCTGCGGTAGAAGCCCCATACAGCCCCGGAGTAGACACCGTAGTCTCTTTTGGTGAGAGGAGGCCACGCCCCGGCTCCTTGCAGGAGCCGTGAAAGCACAGTGGACGCCAATAAGGTAGCCTTGCGCCGGAGGGCTATGGCTTTGGATTTGTAAACCTTGCACCCGATGCTGGATTTCATCCCGGATGCCGCCGGCAGGCGACTGGTAAACTCCAAGGTGCTTGTACTTGGCCGGTAACGGTAGCAGCATGGTGGGGAGGTGCTCGAGTAAAATGGGGACGGCCCCTTTCAAGCCAGCATTCCCGGACAGGCGCTTTTTGATCTCTCGGCTACGCCTGCCGAAAAGCGTGACAACAGCGGCAGTTTTATGATCCCCAAAAGAGAGCCTAAAACCAAAGGAATAGAAGGCCTCAGTGAGAGCCGGTGGCCTCAGCTCTGAGCGCGGGCTCCACATCCGCCGGTTCAGCGCAAATTTTGGGAATGGCAAGGTCATCAGCCCAAATCACCTCTGTCAGTGCAATCCGCGGGGCTCCTGGCGGGGGTGGGTCAAGACTGCGGACACCATCCCAGGGCAAGGTAGGCTGGTACGCTCGGGAGCGCAGGCCGCTGAGGAGCTCGTCCCTCTTGCGAAGGATGCGCGGCAGAAGCAACGCAAACAAAACGTCTGCCCACGAACTGCCGGGTCGAGTGCCCCTCGCGGTCCTCACCGGGACATGGTCCTCGGCAAGCAAAAACCAATTATTGCTGCTGTGCGGAGACATGCTCCAGCCAGGGAGAGGCCTGTAGCTGTGCCAGGGCCGACGGTTCCGTCAGCATGTGCCGCAGCTCATCTTTAACTTCTTGGGGGCACTCTAAACCTTCCAGGGCTCTTGAAATGCCTTGCTGAGTGGTGCTGACCCCTGCCTGGGCTATGAACTGGACTAGGGCACTGTAGAATGCCGCTGAAATGTCCGCAAAAAGGACGTAGCAGGAGTTGCCGTCTTGCACTGCGTGCCTCTGGCAGGTTCTGAGGACATGCGACCCGAAAGTGACACTGCATCCCCGCCTACCTCCCATTTGCATACAAAAGGCAGACTTCTCAAAGACCTCTCGGATAGCTGGTCGCATCGACTGGTGAAAGGCCTTCGACCAGCTAGGGGTAAGGAGAATGGATCTGTAAGATGAGCAGCTAGAAGTGGATCCTCGGCCTTTGTACAGTATGACTGCCCGGCCGCCTTTAAAGCCGCAGGGCTCGATGCCACCCCATACGACTTTGAGCAAGAGAGGATACAGCATGTGGGTGACATCCGAAGAAAAATGGCGTCCGAGTTCCGGCGGGATGGAATCCATCCCACTGGCTTTGCCAGTTTTCGTTGTGGCAAGGACACGGCGAAGGTCCGAAATACCTGGAATACTGGTAGTGTCGGATGGATGCGGCGCATCAAAAGTCGCTGGACTGCAATGTGCCTCAGCGGCAATAGCTTGGAAGGTAGTGTCCTGCCCTGCTTCCAAAGCGGAGAAGTGGCCGCGCCAGCGCTTTGCTGTCTGTTCTGCAGTCGCACAGACCGCACCGTTCAGGTGGCAGACTTTGGGTAGAGGGTCAAACTTGAAAGGCTTCTTGCGGCGGTGTGCCAGGATTTGGTGGTACGCTCTATAAGCCTCCTTTGAGGGTGACTCTGATATGACAGCGGATCTCGACGGCAAGCTTTCTTGAGTTGCTTGCACAGCTCGGTGAGGCGAGAATGCAGTTCATGGCGGGTGCGTTGGGCAGCCGCAAGCCACTTACTGCCGCCTCTCATGATCTCCCGAAGAGGGCGCGATGTCGCCCATGCTCTAAAACCGACCGCCAGGTCATTACGCGTCATGATGCTTGTGAGCCTGTGCAATTCCCGCCTGACAGTGGAGGCTTCCTTGTGCATTTGCCAGGTGGCTTCCTGTAGGTAAGGGTGGTGTGGGCGAGCTGCCGAAGTGGAAGCCAAATGTTGTAGGCCCTGTTGCACATGCGCAGTGAGAATGGCCGCATGGGCATGTGCCGAGACTTCCCATGGTACAGCAGGTGCTGTGGACAGGATATGCACTATGTTATCACGCTGCGCAGGATTGGTAATATCGGTGACCCTGATCTGGCGTTGGCTGACTCTGGCAGCGACGGGCCTGGACGCAAACCATGTATCAACGTCAAGCCTGGCTGCTACATGATCAGGCGCAGGGTGTGCGGCGTGAATGGCAGGGTCGCAGCTGGAGACCACCCTTCCATGTGACCAGTCGAGAGGTATGGCAAGAAAGTCAAACCAGCATGATGCTCCACCCTTCTTCTGAGTGTAGGTGTAGGAGGGGCCGTTGTGGCACGCAGGCATGGTGGCCGGGAAGTACAACCCAAAAGACCTGGCTATACTATGAAGGTGATCACCTGCAACGTCCTGGTCCTCCGGGGCAACTTCACCAACCTGCGCAGAGGCGACGCTGCCCAGAGCAGCATTCATATCACCCCCTAAGACAAGGCAGGATTGGCGGATGTGCTTGTCCAACATCCGTCGGGTGTCCCCCGACCAAGCTTCGATGATACAGCGTTCATGTGCCCGGTGCGGCGCATGGAGCCCGGCAAAAAGAATGGAGATCTGTCGCCCAGAAAATCGAACCAGGAGACGGCGTTCGTCGGACTCCAGCACCGTGAGACGGTTCTTGGTGAAGGTGTCCACATCCTCATCCCTCGCACGGCCCCGGAAAAGGACGTGGTTAGCCTTGAACCACACCTCTGTACCGAACTGTCCTCGGACGGCCCCTGATGCAAGGCGAATATACTCACCAACGCGAGACAGACCAGAGTCTGCACGCGTCTCTTGGAGAAACGCAACCTGGATACTCCGTGATCTGAGCTGCTCCGCCAAGAGAGAGAGCCGCTCGTGCTGGCTGATACGCAAGACCGACTTCTCCGGTAGCTTGATCGACGCGGTCTTCAGAAGAAAGGACGTTGAAGGTAGCAAGATTGAGGCCAAGACGATATGGAATCACTCTGGTCTGGTAGGGAGCGTGAGCCGACTGATTGACCTCATGTTGCTCCTTCTCAAGAGTGCCAGGTGGAAGGAACGGGGCGAGAAGCTGCGAGGGGGCAAGCCCGGCATGGTGCGAATGTAATGCGGAAAGATCGGTGTTGACCGGTGGCACCGTGGGATCGCCACGGAGGCTTCGGACGGCCAAAGCTGCCCAGGACAGTAATCGGCTATCTGCAGAAAACCACCGTGACAAGGTATCCCCAGAGACAAGCAGCCCACAAGTAAAAGCTCGAGAGCGAGCCCCTTGCTTAGAAAGCACGTCTGCTAGCTCATTTCCCGGAATACCACAATGGCCTGGGATATGGCGGTATTGATCCGCCTGTGCACAAACCTGATTGCGGAAAACGTGCATAGAACTCATGAGATGCGGTGTACCCTGGAGCTGGTGGGCACACGTCCCGGAGGCCGCACCGACAGCGGCCGTGCAATCCGATAGGAAAATGACGGGCCGATGAGAAAAGGCCGCCGTGGCGATGAGGCCAGCGGCTGTCAGAGCAAAGCACTCAGCTAGGTATGGTGTCAGGGCCTCATCCCCCCATTCGGGGTCAGCCAAAACAGGGCCACTCGCAAGGCTGACTTGCTGCCGAAAGGGGTCGATACACACCGCCGCCCACCCAGCGAAGGCCGGCCTTCCTCCGGAAGCCGGCGTGAAAGACCCGTCAGTATAGATCCACAGGTACGTATGATCTGAGTCGGCTCGCATACGTGAGAAGTCCATACAAAAGGCATGGATATCAAACGAGGCCCAGGCATCAGTCTCCGCCAGTGCCCGTGTAAGAGGGACCAGCGCAGGCGGTGCCGCGAGTAGTGCAGGCAAAGAGGCTAGATGAAAGCCCAGAGCGGTCGATCCAATGCGGATCTCCTCAAACCTAACACTGTGTCTCGGCTCTGCATCGTCCGTCTCAGACTCATCAGTGCGGGAAAAATGCTCAAAGAGGGTCTCGATGAGTGCCCGCGTGTCAAGAAAGGCCGAACAGCCTGGGAGCCGGGCAGCTTTGCGGAGCAGCGTTTGCTCATAAAGGGCCTCTGTATCATGAGTGTGGCGACCACAATTTGGCCTGGTGCCAACCACAACACGCCCTCAGTCTCTGACCGGCTGTCAAGCTGGAGAGTCCAGCCGGGTCTGGCATGCACCTGTATGGCATCTAAAAGGGCTCGTCGAGAGACCGTCCCTCGCTGGACGTATATGACTTTCCACTGCGCAGCCAACGGCCTGCAATCAAGAATAGCGCAATGCCAGACAGGCCATGGATCATCCAAGGAGGGCTGCCCTATGGCTATTACGGTAGGGCAAGGAACCCCTTGGATGGCGGCGTCAGATGCTCGCACGGCGGCGGCATACAATCGCATGGTCTGTGGATCCGCGCCAGTTGTGCTGGCAATGACATCCCTGTATCGCTGAGGGGCTCGCATGGCATCGACACATAAGTGCGCCTCATTCCCAAAGAGCAAGCATCTAGCGTCAACCAAGTCCAGCTGCGGGAGTCGGACAGAGGTGCCCCACGCAAGCCGGGACTGTAGCATTTCTGCTAAATCGTGCTGGGCCGGTAACAGCGCACCTGCATGGATAATTGTTACCAAAGCACCCGGAAAAAGGTGAACAAGTTGACCGTTGATCGGCTCCTGGTCCACATTATAGAAAACATCGTAGTCTAAATTGGTCAGCAAGCCGGAAAGACTCAAGAGGTCATATTTGCATGCGTATTCGGGGGCTGCGGCAACAAAGATGCGTCCATCGATGACCGTAGTATCAATACAGATCTGGCAGGGGCCTCCTGGCCACGATGGTTGCGCCACAAAGGTTGCCATACCCAGGGTGGGCTGTGGCAGCACCGACAGTAGCTGCGGGAAGTGAGCAGCAGTTTCCTGGCTTCGGACCTCTTGGATGGCTGTCACCACCTCGTGCGGGGTGGCTGGTATTGGCAGAACATCCCCAAATTGCTCGGGTACGTAATTGAGGCTAAGGATAGCACAGGAGACATACATCGGGTCTGAGTTATCCTCAGACTCAGAGGTGATATCATCATCGGCATGGACGTGGACCAGACCAGGTACGCGGAGCGGCCACCAAACCGCCTGGTGACACTCCGAAGCCGTCGAATGTCCCGGGCCTCTGCCCGGTCGCGTCCAGTCGGTTCTTGGAGCAACTTGCAAGACCTAAGGGGCATCTGCGGTGCGCAATTACATGGGCATCTCTGCAAGGACCAAAGAACAAGGCCCGCAAGCGCGGCAGCAAGAATACCATAGCCTAGCAGGATCAAGCAGTGGTGGCATGTCAACGCAACGTCGGCAACTTGGGGGATGGCACCATCCGTGCCCGCTGGTTGCAAGGCAACAACCGCCATACCTAAAGCCGACCGAGCAAAGCCGCTGCCAGAGCCTGGGATAGAACCTGGCGTCGACTCCCTGGAAGATGCGCGTGGGGATCTGGACCTTGACCTAGTGACTGTGCCTGCACGAGGACGTTCTGTGTCGCCATGTACAGGCATAGGCGGGGGTGGTCCATTGGGGGCCTGCCTGTCTCCTGTGGCCTCTTCCAACGGAGAGGGGCCCGATGAATGGTCACGCGCAGACTCCGACTCTTCCTGAGCCTCATTGTCAGAAGAATCCGAGGAGTCCTCTTCGTCTGTGCTCCAAGGGTTGTCTTCTTTATAACCAATGACTAGGACATCTCCTTCGGAGAGCTCTAGAACCCCTGATCTTCCAGGTCGTGGCGTCATTGCAACACGATAGCAAGGCGGTGGCTGGAGGCTTAAAAACCTTATCATGAGGGTCGGCCAAAGGTGATGCCAGATAAATATGCGCGACGTCAAGCCCTGCTTGACGTGGGTCAAGAAAGACCAAGATTCCTTCACGCTCCGGTGTAGGCTGGATCGGGTACATGCAAAGTGCGTCCCGGCACGGGGTGCCGCGGCAATCCACATCCGTCAGCCCAGTTCCTAGCGGCGAGACAAACAGGGCCTTATCGGGCGTCCTTCCTACGAGGTCAGCAAGGAACCTGATCGTGGGGACTCCCGGAAACCGTGACGCACTATAGAGGGTGTGGGTATCTCCGTGCACTACCAATACAGGTCTATCCCGGCCTAGGGGAGGTAATTGAGGGTGCTCAGTCCACCATTGTGGCCTGTCGAATCGCGCAGGTAGCGTACAGCACCAAGTGGCCGCCTCGCGTAATGGCTTGAACTGGATCACTCCACCAAGAGCGGCTAAAAAGGTGTCTCCTGTAGCCAACTCTCTGGAGTGTCCCTGTACGTATATGCAACATTCGCGGTATCCGTGGTGGACCGCTTCCTGCAGGCACTCTTGATGGGAGACCCTTTCATGAACGATCCGGGCATACACCGGCCCCTCCAAGGCCCGAAAGTCGTATACAACAACCTGACGGCCTGCCTGCGGCAGCCATTTCGGCACAATCACAATCGATGCGAAGTCTGGCCCAAGCTGGGGTACTGTTGGTGCGATGACAAAACAGTAGGGAAACCTCAGCCTGGTAATGCCGATCTCACCGCATGGTTGAAAGCGGCTAGGTCAACCGGTGGCCGCAGAGTAATGCTGAGAATCTCTGCCTGGTACCCCGGAGCAAGGGCATAACACACACCTTCAAAACTTGGTGCAGTGGTTTGTCCTACCTCAGGTACCTGATGGAGCGGGGGGATAGGAACATCCGGGGCGTTCTCCAAGGGGAGATTTAAGATACTATCCTGCTCTCGCTGCAGGCAGTTAAGGTGGTCGTCCTCGGGAGTCGTTGCCATGGCATCCTGGGGCATGCGAGGCTCCAGCTGCTCTGGTATTAGGGAAGCAACATGTTGAAGCGCAGCAATCGATGCCTCCCATTGCTCAGGTGCAGCCCAAACTTGCAAGGGCAAGGTCAGCAGGAGCCAGCCCCATAAGCCGTTGCCTCGTCTAATGGAGCTCTGCCACGAAGGGTGATGCTTGTGTTTATTGGACCTCCTACCTTGCAGATCGCGGCGAATGACTGCGTGTCCATAAGTCATGGCATCCCTTTGCGAGACAGAACATATAGCAAGGGCAGTGAGGACCGTGCTTGGCAAACCTTTCGAAGGCAGCGATAGAAGCTTGCCCAACGGGGTGCTCTGTGCGTGCACAGGTTTGGCAAGCAGCTGCAAAAGCGCACATAAAAGGAGAAGCCACAAGTGCAGGAAGAAAGGGCACAGAACCTGATGGATGGCCGTAAAAAGCCGCTGCATCAAGGTCGCTGGCGTCCCAGGAATGGCAATCAACTTATCGTTGCTCCTGCTAGGGAAAGCGCAGCCTAGGGTCCTAAGGGACAAGGCCCTAAACCTGAATGGGGGGATCTCCGAGGACCCAGGGAGTGGCTGCGAGAATGCTAGCTGGCGCAGGGTAGCGCTTGGCGAAGGGGGCTCGTGCACCGTACAAACCCAGTACGTGCAAGGGTCCCGCGAAGAAGAGGAGGAGAGTGATGCACCTGCCTCAGAAGATTCCAAAAAGAGGCAAGGCACATCAGACTCCGGCAAGACCAACGGTGGATGGCCCCTGGGGTGGGCTTTGTAGCCTGTTACGGTTCGAGGGCTGGTGGGCGTCCCAGAGCTACCGATACGCCTCTTAAGCACGCAGCCTAAAAAAGAACCATAAAGCTCAGGCTTGAGAAAACAAGGCCTTCGAAGAACCTGATGCGGCGGCCTTGGTCGAACAAAAGTACGCATCGCCTGACTTAGGGCCGTCTCAGCTAAGGCAGGTGCGAAACCCACATCATGTAGCCCAGCTGGGCCATATATCTATATATATATACATATGAATCTAAGCTTGGAGCGCACCACTTCAAAAAGCTGATCACGGCCTCGTCAAAGGCTCGAATGATGATGCCATGGGGGGAAGCTGGAGGATACTGATCTCCGTATCTTCAACCTGGGGTCTGGGACTTCGGACAAATCTATGTGGGTAGTTGTCAAAATTATGGTCCCTTTTTGGGTACCCTAAATAATAGGTGCCGTATTATAATAGGGACCCAAAAAGGGACCCTAATTTTGACAACTACCCATGTGAAGGATCAACATACAGCTTGGGACTACGGAGAGAGCCCGCGCCTTTTCAACCTGGGCGATAGCCGTTGGGGATCCCGAGCACTTTTTGTGCTCCCCAAATGAGCGACGAAGGGTGACACTATGACTTTTGAACAGAGCGTAGCACGATGACGCACACCCATGGCAATGTCGCCCATGGTGTGACAAAGCATCGAGTGGCTTGCATACATACAGCATTAGTTGCACGCGCCTCAGTCATCCGCCCCAACCTGACAGTGCGATCAAGCATGGCACGACCTTCTAGCCACAGAAACAGAAGTGTCACCTCGGTGGCACCGACCAAGCTCAAGCTGGTAACATGACATTGCAGATGAGGCCGAAGCTCGTAACTTTCCTGCGAAGTGGGCGCAAAGCCCACAAATGCCAGCCACAACCATGTACCTCGCCGTCACTCAACTAGCTGACCTGCCAGTCTTTCAGCTAACCTTGGAATTGTGATCCCGGGTACACGAATGGGAAGAGGATGCCAAGCGTAGGGCTGCCCGACCCGAACCTGGAAGAAGGAACGAAGGAACGTCAAGCCTTTGAGGCAAAGCGCAAGCAGAACCTCAGGGCCGAGCATTGCCGTGGACCACACCAGCAGGAAGAAGATCGAAGTGCCGGAGAAACACACGAGTGTCGGCAGCACCACTCCCTTCCACAGGGTCCATAGACTCAGACAGACAGCTCAGCAGGAACCGGCCTTCGTGTCTTCCCAAACTGCCATTCCTTCGCGGTTTCACCGACTTGTTCTTCTTGTGTGCTGCCTCCTTCCAGGGAATCTGTGAGAGCAAACCTCCGAGCAGCCGGCCTGACTAGACTACACCTCTTTGTGCATCCATGTGAGGGTTTCCGAAAATAGGGGACCCTAATATAGTACCCTAAATAGCAGGATCCGTATTATAAGGACTCCAAAATAAGGTACCGGTACCCCTAATTTTCGAAAACTCCCATTTCATCTCCCGGGGCGTGAGAGCGGGAAGAATGGCTTGGGTTTGATGGGAGGATGGAGGTACGGGAACCTTGGTATTGAAAGCCTACACACCCGGGTGCATCTACGCACTCCGACTTGCGGATTCTGGGCGTAGTTCAGCGTTGACCATATCATATACTGCATGAGGAGTTCAGGCATCAAAGCCGCTGATCTTCGGACGATCAGGCGCATTGACATTGGATGCCACTAACATGCTGTTCTTGCGATCAATCTGGCCGGTGCTAAGATGATTATCGGTATACAGTATACGGTACCATAATAACGAATATGAATAACGGCAGCGACATGAACAGCAGCAGAAGCAGTCGCAGTGTTCGTATCACGAGAATTTCCGGCATCATACATTCAGCGCACTTGCATCACGCACAGGAAGAAGTATACAAAAAGAAACAGGCAGACGAAGAAGAACACATTGTTACAGCACATCACATGTATCTCCGGCTTACGACTTTCCGACGCCTGGCCAGGGCCTATATGGGCCTATTGCAATGTCTGGTGGGCTACACTTGCACTGGCCAATCTTGGCCACAGAACAAGCATGCAGTTATAGGCAAAGGGTCCTGGAATCAGGCAGCTTCACAGAGGATGCAGCCATGCTTCTACCCTGTTTTGACGAGGAGGTGCAGACATAAGCCTTGCTGAAAGCTGAGCCTTCCGGCCCTTGATGTTGATACACAGCTTTGCATGGCCTACTTAGGCATACTCTGCTCCATGCATGCCGTCATCTTGAACAGCACGGCGGGCCACCGCGGCTGCGGCATAATGCATTTCCACATACAAAGGCAGCCCCAAAGGGCACCCTCTGCTCTCAAGGACACCCCGTGAGCTTCTCTCTTGCATGGCGCATGGCTGCGGGCCCCCCGCCTGCGGCGGGAGGGGCACCTGGAGAGCCGGAGCCGCAAGGAGAGCGCCTCAGGCGGAGGCGGAGGCGGAGGGAGACTCGGCGAAGCAAAAAGCGAAGCGAAGTGGCGAAGTTTTCCCCTGGAGGCCTCGGAAGATGCCCTTTTCGAGCTTTTGGCTTCTCTGCAAACGCAGGCCAACTCCGAGACATATCCTCAGTGCAGACGACGATTACAGCCTTACAGCCTTGGCGCTTGAGCATCATCCATCAGAGATGCCCCCTGCTTCGTCTGTCGGGCAGGGGAGAGTTCTGCCAAACGACACTGGGCAGAGATGCAAAAGCAACAATCATAAGAACTGCGGAATTGGCGCGCGCTCGTCGGACCTAACCTGGTCGACACCTGTCCCCGTGGACACTGTGACACAGAGGTTTGATCGGGCCAAGTTTCATTCCACCCAAGCTCTGGCCGTGGAGGAACAAAGGCAGCTGGCGAACACGATTCAGGACCTTTCCACCATCAAACGATAGAAACTCTTGCGCATCTCTCTGAACCTGGCTGCAATGAATGTGTGGTGGTATTTTGTCCTGCCTCTGGGCAGACTCCAGAGTGGAAGTCCTGAGATCATTACGGCCGAACTTGATTGTACGAGGGTCGTCAAGAATCGTAGAGGACTCGAAACTAGAACACTTGCTTCCATGCGAGAATGCTCAGATTCACATGCCTCCGGACGGGCAGGCGAAGCGCTGACGCCGTAAAGCTCCTCTGAAGAATGGGTCACGGCGATAACGGCGGTTACAGGTGGCATCACCTGATGAGGTTGACAGCGGAAGGCCTCTGCAAAGGATGCCATGTCCTCGAACACGTCCTCCCAGTCCTGCTCGGCCCAGGATTCAAAGGTGCATACGGGATGGGTGATAAAGGTCTAGTTGCAGCGAGCATCACTTCGGTGTGAAATTCTCATTTGGAGTCCATTCACCCGTCTCAAGAAACATCCTTACCACGAAACCAGAAAGTCACTCCCAGGCCTTTCTCCCGGCATCGCCCAACATCTTATCTTCTTCTTCTGTCGCTCCCTCAAAAACAATCATGAAAACACATTAAAAGAAACTGGCTCTATCGGCCCAAGCCCTGCAAGGAGCCGTCTGTTGCTTCTTTCCTCCTGCTGCTGCTCCTCCTCCTCCTCCTGCTCCGGGTTTAGGGTTTAGATGGGTTTAGGGTTTAGGCTCCTCCTCCACCACCTCCTCCTGAGTGTTTTGTACGAACCAGAGTCAACAGGGTCGAAAACCTATTTGAGCCTTAAGCCATTGAAAGATCCGAAAAATCGCTCTCGTCAACTGTGCAGTTGCCGCACTTCAAGACGTCGGTGGTGTCGCGCAAGCGTCCACGCGTTCTGTTCGTCAACATCTAATCGCTGGCAGGACCGCCCAAGTTTCGTCTTTGCCTTTTCTCGCGGCTGCTTCATCCGCGAACCGCTACGGTGGTCCCGCTGAGCATGGAGTTGAGCTTGCGGGTCTCATCTGGCAGGCGGTCCCCAGTGTTTCCGCAAGGAGTGATTGCAGAGCGTTCCGGCCAAGCAGCATTTGCAAAGAGCCTCCTCGCCCACTAGCTTGGCCGTCTTCTTTGGTTCAGCGTCGACCAGGCAAAGGCGATGCCGAGCCGCTTATGGTTGGGCTGATACGATTCTGCTTTCGCCGGATGCAGATCGGGACATGACACATGAAGGTTGCTTTGTTGATAGTGCTTGCACATAGAAAAAACAGGAGAAGAAAGACTTCCGCACGCGAAAGAGCAAGCTTGCCTCGCCTCCACGAGGGCACGCTCTCCCTCACTGTATCCGTGGCCTGAGTTCGGCATCAGTACCCAGTAGCATGTATCTGTCAAAAAGATCGTGTTGCCATGTTCGGGTGGAGACCTAGAACACTCTGAACTCTCACCTGAGGATCGATCCCATCATGTCCACAGCGAAGAGCACATAACCTCTCAACAGCGCGGCGCAACGCAAGAGCAAGGTCGAAGCGGAGAAGACTTCACAGATGGCTTTTTTGGCCCTGCCCTTCCCCCAACTTCTTCCCAACAAGATGCAATCCTCGAGGACAAACACCCCAGGTTAGGCCCGCTGAGCTGCCGAGGCGGTGGATTACCATTTACTGGTGGCCTCTTCTTGCCAATTGAGGCTGCAAGTGTACTGCGCTCTGTGCAGTTTTCCTCAAGAGATATCAGGTCTGACAGCTGCTCTACTGCGATGGCAGAGTCTGACTGCTGCGCCACTGCGATGGCAGACACAGCGGCAGCTGACTCCGCCACTGAAAGATCGAAGCGGCACATGTGGGGTACTATCATTCAAAGAAGTGCTCCGGAGCAATGTCTCTCAAAGCAACTTCAAGTGAAAATTTGAAAACTGAGGAGCTGCGATTGCAAGCAGGAATCCTCAAACGCGTTACTGAAGCATCGAGCACGGAACCAATGCAAAAGCTAATGCCATGACAATGCCATTATCCTTGCACCACGAATACATGGGACTAGTTCTTCAGGTACGCCTTCTGCTTCGTCAAAAAACGCGACGAATTGCAGCAGGCTGCAGCTATGCAGGGGCTACGACTCATTCCAACAGAGAGGCCTACACAAGAGGTACACTTACTGTAAGGGCCTACAGAGCTGTATGCGCTGTCAGGAAGCTCAAGCAACGTAGCCAGCCCGGCCCAAATGGCTAAGAATCGAGACGGGTGACACTCGACGCAGCGATCTGCCGAAACCTCAACGTGGCGGCCAGGATCCGTCCAGCCAAGACGAGGTTCTTCATTGGTTCTGGATCCAGGTTTCAAAACATGGATCCATGCGGTTCAGGATGCAAAAGCGCCTCCATAGGCGGATTTGAGATCTCCGGAAGATCTGTCACCATCAAGCGAACCAGAATGAAAACATAATGTTTCGTTGTAAAATTCTTGGATTTGCATCCGAGCCAGGAACAGACTCGGCGCAGTTCCAGAACAGAAGCTCGAGGCTTGTGGTTTTGCAGGAGATCAATGTTACAGGACAGCTTGAATTCATCCGCAGCGGCTGAGAAAGGACGCCGAAGGAGAGAATACAGCATTCTTGAATTCCTGAAGTAGGACCAGGCCCGTTATCAGATTCGATCCCTTCTCCTTCCTGTACATTGTGCAAGGCCCATTATCAGCATCGCTTCAGCAGAACTTCTGGGTTCCTGGGAAGGAGCTACGTCAACACAGCCAGTCAACAGCACAAATGGGCGTGGCGAGCATTCGGTACTTCAAGCTTCAAAGGTGCGGACCTCTCTCACATCAAGCGAAGAAGTCCGCATCCCAGCTTTCCTCCACGGAATCGGTATCGTGGTCGGTCTCCTCGGCCTCGGCTTTCTGAAAGTTGCCAAACTGTCAGGCAAGTCCCAGCAAAGTCTTGAGCTGAGATACGCAGCAACAAGGCTCATAGACTGTAGACGCAGAACGAAGGCCTGGCTCATAGCTTCAATGAGCCATGGTAAGGTTGCTAATCGGCTACATTCGCCTCATCTTTTGCTCCTACCCTAAACCCTAAAACCTAAACGCTAAACCCTGAACCCTAACCATTTCATACGCTTTGCCTGCATCTGGATCTGCTCTCTGCACTGGCAGGAGGTCCACCTGGCAGCATAAACGGAACATAATGTAGGAACCTGATTAAGAAACCCTGGCATTAGAACCCCAAACTAGAAGGATTCATATAAGGAACCCTAGTGAAGGCCCGAGGTTCTTAATCAGGTTCCTACATTAACTGGCGAAAATCAAGTCGCCTCCGTGCCCGTGGCCAGGTTGCTCGCGCGATCTTCTAGAACAGCGACATACTCCATCTGCAGACGATTGGACTCTTCGTCAGCATCTGCATCCTGCGACTGCGAAGAGCAAAATCCTTCTAGAAGATTCTAGAATTCTAGAATCCAGACTTGCTCAGAGCATAGGCAGGGGCCTGATGCAAATGCCACATGTCTGCCGGCTCACTGTATGCTCGAGGTCGAAGATCCAGAGCATCCCCAAAGTCCTCGATGCAACGAGAGCCAAGAAAATTGGCAGTCGCAGAAGACGTCTCAATGCCGCGGAACCGTCGAGGTGATGTCGATGAAGGTGGACTTGAGGGTCAAAAAGGCCATGCTTGGCCGGGCCTCGCAGGTTCTCAGGCTTCGGGCACCACTCCACGTGCAGGGAGCCGCCGCCTGCGGAGCTGGGTTACGACACAACTAACTCCAGCTTGAGCCCCAAGAAGCTTCAGGGTCAGCTGAACATGAAGTGATGCGCAGCCTTCAACTTCACCCAATCTACTGGTACGGAACATTTGCCATGGCTGCTATGCGGGAACCAAGTGGAAAGAACCAGCAGCATGCCTTGTTGGGCAAGGCGCGGAAAGAACTCAACAGCCCAGTTCCTGCTGCCAACGTGAGTTCGGAAGTGCTACAGACCTCGCTGCAGATGCTGGTGGAGCTGCTTCCAGGAAAGGACTATAGGAAGATGGCCTTCCATTGTTATGGCTGTTCATTCCGTGGAAGTGCAGCAGCACGGCCTGACAAAGGAAAGCGAAGTATCGCAAGACTCCGCACGCTTGTCACTCGTCCTCCCCCGACAGAGATTGGCATTCAGAACTTTGGTGTATCTGCCATCTAGCACCCCTTTGTCTCAGGTGCCCATACCGGAACTTCGCTTTGGGTGGCGGCACCTCCGATTCCGAGTTCGTACTCCTGTCCGCCACCCAACTTGCTGGATTCCTGGAACCCTGCCTCTCGAAACACCCGTTGCCAACCTTTCCACGACGGCAGAAACACGGACCAAGGGTCTACCGGCACCCACAGTCCCAAACCGGCAAATGTAGCCTACACATGATCCGTGAAGGCACTACGACGGTAAAAGAAACACGGCAGCATAAACACAAGAGCGGCAGCGAGAGAATCTGCGGGTCCCAGGGCGCACCACGGTACTGACAACTACAAACTAGCAAAGGTAGCCCGTACTGCACATGATCTGTGAAGCGCGATATGATGATATGACCAAACGAAACACAGCGGCAGAAACACAACAAACTCAGCATGTTCAGTCGCCCGCCTTGGCCTTCAAGGCAGAGGGATCGCTCGGTGGTACAACTGCACGCACATGCCTAGCAAACAAGAGCGTGAGAGCGAAGGCGGGCGATGCTTACAAGTCGCATCACTCTGAGGAGCCGACAGCCTGTGTCCGGATGGAGCCTGGCAGGCCGTCGCTTCAACAATCGACTGAGGACAGTCGTTAGGGAATGTGGCACCGCCATGAATACAAAGCTCCGAAAAAGCTCGTGTAGTTTTCCATAGCATGTAACTTGCACAGTGAACATGCAAGCTTCTCAGATTCGTGTCAAACACCAAGTTGCATACTTTTCACGACACTGTCATAGTTCAGAGGATCGGTCAAGAGCACTAAGGCACGCATGAAGACTGTCTTTCGATCACACTGGTGATAGCGACTGTTCAAACAGGGCTCAGGAACTGTACGCAGACGAAGCCTGCTGACATCGCTTGCAGGGATCACATCACATCCACACTAGCTTAATCTTCCATGCCGGACACGTTGCTGCCTGTCTCTGTCTCTCTTGGCTAGCTGTCTCTGCACAACAGGTTCAGACCTTCTGCCGACAGGTTCCGTGTCGTTAATCTGTTTTCTCTTACCTCAGCTTGAGGACTTCCAGCTCAGTGCCTCGAAGAAGCCGTCCGTCTGGGGCATCCTCAGCACTGAAAGGGAGAGAAGAACTCAATGGATGGTAAGTGGTTGTTGAAAAGATCCTGGGGAGGCCGACAGCCAGGAGTCCAGTTTGCTCAGTATCTCTTCCTTGCTCTGGTCCTGTCACATCTGCAGCATCTCCAGTGCAAAAAGCCATCCCACTTCGGCAAAATGTCCTTGATGGACTGTACCCACACATCCTCCTCCTGCAAAACGCGTGGGTTCAGTAAACCTTTCCTGTATGAGGACGCAGCCGAGCCAGCCCAGCCACCTCAGGAGTCATCTGTTGGTGAGTGGGGCAACAAAGGTCCGCTACTTTGAGCAGGAAATGCGGGCAAACGGCTGCGACAGGAAGTGAAGAGGCTTGAATGCCTTGAATACCAAAACAAACGAAACCAACAAGCCAGGGCACACTCAGCTCGCAGAGCCTGCCAGGTGAGTGCGGTAGTCCCACGGTCCGGCAGCGAGCTGGGAACAAAAACCTTCAAGTTTTGTCCTCTTCGGCAAGCGACCGCGCACCAGGAAACGGTGGCGAAGACCGCCTAGACTGGTGCACGCAAGCATCGAGCCCAAGCGTGCCGGGCAGAGTTGATTCCCAAGCACCGGGTCACACACAAACACACACAGACACAAGCACACAACACAGCACAGCACATGACAAGCAAGCCAGATCTTGCAAGAAAAGGTAGCAACACGAGAAAGACTGTTCACCACACGAGGCACGAGACATCTTGGTCTGGTCTTGGGAGCTGGCCAGGATGGAGGCTGCCCCTCGCAATGCGCAATGTCTCACAAAGGAGCGAAGGAGTCCAGGCAATCCGAAACTCAGGGAGCGACGCAAGGACGCGGAGCAGGAGATGGCGACTCTGTGGCACCTTTTGGGGCTTTGGGGCTTCACGAGAGGTTTAGGGCTTAGGGCTTAGGGTTCTTATGACCCCCTTTCCAATATCTGCTTGCAGTGCAGGAGCTGAAACTCTCTGGAAGTGGGATCGTAGGGTGCACCGCGACGGGTGTCTGCTGGGCTTGAATGGTGTTCCCCACGGACGCCGGCAAATAGCTGCTTTGGCTGCCGTTGTGCAAGTCCGAGGCCCATCTTTTCTCTGATCCCGCTTGCAACGCCTCCACTGACCGAGCTGTTTGCGACCCGCCCTGCAACCTGCCCGAAGAGCAGGAAAAGCCACACAGCACACGTAGAGCCACATAGACACAATAGCTCGAAACAAAAATGGCCACAGCCACCTTGCTCCCGATGGAACGTCGCGGTCTGGCAAGAATCTTGCAGGAGAACCTGCACTTGGGACAGGGAACGCTTTGCCAAGCTAAAACCTCCTGACGTACATCTGGTCAGACCCACCGCTAAGCGCAAAACGGCTGGTTTCAACATGTTTCAACAGTTCTCATCACACTGATCCCATCACCGAAACCATCCCAAACGCGACCTTGTCGCGGCCTGGGACCGGGTTGGTGTGTCAGACCTGCAGGCGCTTTGCGAGAATCTGCGACATCGTGCGATGTGCGACTCCGTGCTGTCGTGATACGCCCTTTTCTGAAGCAATCTGGGAGTCTAGGGCACGAAATGACTCTGCATCGACAGCGAATCTGCCCAGCTTTACAGCCAGTACGGCGCTGTATCTCGGTGGCCTGGAACCGAGAACTGTTCTAAGAGCTGCTGACCTGTCGCGACACGTTCCTGCCCTCGAATGCTCTCCGAGCTTCAGCAAAAGCAACCGTCTCACTCTTGGATTGTCACCGCTTCCGTGCCAGGCAAGAACTCCTCCGCGCCCACCACAATGTCTCCCAGGAATCTGTGGATACTCCGCACTCCTTCCAGGTGTCCTGCAAAGCAGGAACATACCCAGTGCTGCAAACTACTCTCAACATCGCTTGCTGTCTCTCTTTCCTTGGCAGGGCCCAGGGCCCAACGCCTGCATGGGGCTCTCTCTCTCTCTCTCCCTCTCTCTGTCGTCCAGCGCATGATCTTTGCAGAAACGCTTCTGGCCCCGTGTCCTGCTCGTCCATTGAATGAGGATACACCAGATTCCACTACCCTCGTCTGAAACAAGGCATAGAACGAGTCAAGAGCCTGTCAGGTTGATTTGGATGCCTTCAACCACTCCCTGATCCCTACCGCAGTACTGCATTGAACGATGCTCCCATGTGCTTGCCATGCAGCTGTCGCCAAAACACAGTAGTCCTGACCACCGCACGTGCTAAGGGGACAACACGGCATGTCTCTGAGCAGTCGGCATATAGCGAAGAATACTTTTCCGGAAGGGTCCGTGTTTATGCCAGTGATGACCACCTCGTCTATCTTGTGTTCGCGAAGGTGGCGTTCCAGGTCGGCACCGCCACCGAAGCAAGAATACCTGTCTAACTCGGAAAGTCGCAGACAAACATTGACATACCATTGCACGAGGTCGTGCTTGGAGTCACAGCACCCTGCTTTTTGAACAACCAGCAGCTCAGGACGGGGCTGATACTTTTTCACAAACTCCTTGCAAAATGGAGTAGCAACAGCACAACGACTCGGAAGCTGCTACAACAGCCTCGCTGCGGTCGAGCCACAAGTCCTAGGCCTCGCAACTCAGGGATCAGCTCGGCACCAGGGGTTCCTGCCCGGCCGATGTCCGGGTACATTTCTGCCAGGGAGGAGGGTGGCCCACCTGACAGCTCAGGGATGCTCGGCAGACATTGCCATGTGCGAGTCCACCCGCAGGCCTTTCTCGAACCAAAGGTGCGAATCGATCAATGCATCCTTGGTTGCAAAGGGCACAGGAGACCTTCGAGCGCATGTCACCTGCCACGTGTCTACCGTTGGCCAAGCCACGAACTGCCCATTCTGCGCTAGGTTTCTGATGGTGCTGATGACCTCCTTCTTTCTGTAAGAGATATTAGCAACCTGCTCCGAGATGCTGTCACAGCAGGCCCAGGCCCTGATGAAGAAATGGCGGAAGCGCGCCTGCTCCACAGTCATGTCCACGACCACCAGGGCCCGCCGCATTGCGGCATCCGCTAGGGGCAACAACAGCCAAAGGCCCTTCATCTCCACATCTATCTTTTCCAGCCAAGCGCTGCGGAGCGCGGCAACTCTTTCAGTTCAGCCTAGACTGGCCCAGATGTCACCAGCAACGATTTCTCCTGCCTCGGGACAGAGCTGGCCCGTCGGAGGACCTGTGCAAGATGGCTGTCTCTGCAGTGCCTCTGCCGGACTCCAGCATAAACTGCAGTTAGGCCACAGCAACCCATTGAGGAGACCATCCTCTGCAAAGCACGACAGACATCTTCATCGAATTTCCCACTGCAAAGGGCCGGCTGCACCCTAAACCCTGAACCCCAAAACCCCAAAACCCTAAACCCCTAAACCCCTAAACCCTAAACCCCTAAACCCCTAAACCCCGAAACCCCTGAACCCCTAAACCCTAAACCCCTATAGATCCCTTAACGGATCCCTTAGAGGAACCCTTATAGATCTCTTTGAAGGATCCCTAACCCTTCCATTCTCAGCAGTCTGCCACAGAGTCGATCTCCGCCTGCAGGAACCGATCGCGTGGGCTCGTCCACATGAGACCTCAGAAGCAAAGGCCACGTTTGTCACTTCCGAAAAATATAAGAACAATAACGATAACAGTATTCATAGTGATAATAATCCTAATAATAATGATAATAATATTAATAGTAATAACAATAGTAGTAGTAATAATAAGAAGAAGAATAGTAATAATAATCATAATAGCAATAACAGTAACCATAATAGTAATACTGATGATACTAAACACCTCCTGAAGCGCTGAACGCAGCTGGGCAACAGGCTTTGCTCATGGGAACCTCTCCCTTGTGCGTCGTCCGCACAAGGGCGTCGTCCGCACAAGGCCGCAGACTTCAGAAATGTCCCAAATCCCTTGCTATGATTATTCTTATTATTATTACTATCATCAGTAGTAATACTATTATTACTATTACTATTATAGTGATTCTGCCTACTTTTTTGAGAAAGGCGTTGCACTTCTATCAGGTTTGGGAACGGGATTGAGACACTGTATGCGATTGCTAGATCTATAATGCGGAGCCACAATCAGCACATGAACAGCTTTCCTGCAGAGCGGCGGTGACCAGAACTTGTGATGGTAGGCCGAAGAAGAGGTACCCCTTTTTCACAAGCGTCTGCTCAAGCTGCAGTAGCACGAGTATGTGCTGCTCAAGCTGCAGTAGCACGAGTATGTCTGGGCGACACAGTCTACAAGCTGCTCCTCAGCAGCCATCCAGACTTCAGGACCAGTTCGGCAACTTGTCGGATCAGTGTCAGGTCGAAGCAGTCCGCACCGGCTGCAGACTGCACAGACTTCATCTGGACAGACATGCTGCTAGCCTGACAGCTCTCGCCATCCCGCCTGGCTGCGGATGCGGGACTCCATGTCGATCCAGACCGACGCATCTCTGTGATCCTCCTGCCAAGCGTTCACGCAGAAATGCAGGCTCGAGCCGGGGCCTTGGACATGCGGACCGAAGGCTGAGCTTCTGAATCATGCAGCTTGGGAAGTATGAAGAAGCAGCCGAGGAAAGCAGCGCATTGCATTCGCCAGGTCTTATCCTAGAGTAAACTCTAACAGTCTCGTGGCCAGCGCTGACTGGACTTCCAGCTGATGTGGGTTGGAAGCACAAGCGGCTGAGACGGCTGCCTCGAATAAAGTGCGAAGTGCCTGCCGAAGCTTTGACGCAATCTCAAAACTTCCGAAAGGTGTATATATATATATATATAGATGTATGTCTGTATGTATGTATGTATGTATGTGTGTGTGTATGTATGTGTATATATGTATATATATCTATGTTTATTTAATATATATATATATATATATATATATCATGTGATTATGTCATATCCCTGGTCCTCGCAAGCTTCAGCCATGCGCTGCAGCTGCTGAAGGACCGTGTCTGGCCCCAAGCCACCAGCGAAACCAAAGCGTCGTACAACTGACCAGGCAGGGAACAACCCCACCGAGCTCGGTAATGCCCGATCGGGATTGCTCATGGCGATGACGACGATGAGGGATGGCGATGATGTTTGCTGCTTCTGCCATTGCTTGCTTTTTACCGCGCCGTTACTGCTACTGCTGATGCAAGTCTTGGCTGCTGCATCGACTACTACCTCTGGTACGTCGAACTAACGACGGAGGACGACTACTTCTACCACCACCACTTCTACAACAACTACTACCACCGTGACCACCAGCACCACCACCACTTCGCGGCTACAGATGCGACGGAGATAGATACGACGGTGCTCTGCTACGACCACAACGACAACTACTGTCCAGCAGCAGCTGCTGCTGTTGCTGCTGTTGCTGCTGCTGCTGCTGCAACCACTACTTGCAACCGCGACCGCAACCGGTACTGCTGCTGCTGCCACCACCCCCATCGCCACCACCTTCAACACCACCTATTGCTCCCACTGCTGCTTGCTGTGCTCTCACTGCGACTTCTGTTGACTACCATGGCTGCGGAATGAGTGATGACCACTGGTTACCACTAGACTAAAGGACGTTCACGGAGGAGCATTGGAGCATCTTGTGCCTTTCGGTGGCGCAGACCAGCGGCCAGGCGCTACACCCAGGCCGCAGGAGGCATCGAGCAACACCGCCAAGTTGGGCCTCCGGTCCGGTGCACCACACAGCACAAGCAGCACAAGCATGCCACTAACTTCGATTTCCGAAAGTCTTGTGCCGCAAACAAAGAACCCAGCCCTCCCTGAAACATAAGCCAGTCGATACCATGCCGGCATGCGAAACACTGCGAAACAACCAGATGTCCTCGCCTAGGCCTAGGATCCCTGGTGTCATCCCCAGACACTCAAGTCGCTTCGCACATGTTGTTGCCATGGTGGCATTGATCTTATCTGACATCTTTACCTCGGAACCTCTCAAGTTGTTTTCTACCATGTTCCTGAGGATGCAACCCTTTAGCAGCCGGAGACTGACAGGTTTCACCAGAAGTTGTGGCATTAAGGCGAAGGCGGCGCAGGCTCGGTTGACTGGAAGAGGGACTTGAAGAGCTCCTGCGTTTCCTGAAGACACGAGAAGTCTCTCCTCACATGCAAATACGGTCTTAAACTTCTGCGTCATATCGTATTCGTGGTTCTGCAGCGATGCTGTACATCACGGACTCGGCTGCTGACTTTTTCCAACTGACACAACATTTTTGATAACACCGCCGGGTGTGCAATGATTCAAGCCGCACCCAGTATCCGAAGCACTTACATAGTCAACGGTTGACTCCTTGGTGGAGCATTGCCAAGGACACTGCGAGATACTGAAAAGGGTGGATCAACTGGCACCACGATGTCGCTTCTCACCCAAGGAGCAAGATCAAACTCACACAGGTGTTGGTGATTGCTTGTCGCCTAAAGCCAGGCAATTTGGTCAGCAGCAGCGCAGTTGCTTGCAAGCGTGTCTTGGGGCATCTACAAAGCAATTTGGAGGATGTCAGCATCGACACCTGCTTCTCCTGGGCTCAAACAACTTCATCATGAAGTTTTGCATCTTGGACCATGTTGACAGCGCAAGATAGCGCAGAGTCTGGAGAGTAAGCAGTTGTGGCTACCAGCATGAAACCCTTGGAACTCTTGATTGCCAGGCTGCATCGTTCATCTGAAGAATGAACTCCACACTTGGCAGTGCAGATGCCAGAGTGCGGAGACCGCGGGCGGCCCCCTCCGGTTGCCAGTCAGATGCCAGGTTTGCCTGAGTCCAGGAGAGTCGATGTCTTTTCCGATGCAGGGCCCAGTACTGTTCAGTGCTCCTGCCTTAGTCGGATTGAGCTGTGCTCGCCCGAAGCCCAGAAGTGCGTGCAGCCCCGAGATGTGGCCGACGTCACCAGCCAGCGCCCTGGCAGAATATGACTTTCCTCAACTCGGCGTTTGGCCTTGCACATGCTGGAAAAGCCTGCAATAATCTACAGCAGCCTGAGGCAATCCTGTCCGCAAAGATGGGCTGCCAGTCGAAGCTTCGCCCCCGGAAGATGCGGATCCTCACCTGATCATAGAGCGACGGGGCCCAATGCGGAGCATCTTCCATCTTCGTTATCCCAGCTCTAGCGAGCCCCACTCCGACTCTGATGCATCCCCAGTGGCCTCGGGCCAGCATGCCCAGCCGCTTCAGAAGTGCCGGGGAAGCATAGCGCGGTTCTCCTTGTCGATCTGGTCGCAAAAGAACTCCCCACTCAATCCTGAGGTGAAGAGTTTAGATATTTTATACGATGCACCACCCTTCTTACAGAAGCTCTCTCTCAACAGCCTCGCTCTCCCATTGCATCACAGGATCCAATGTCCGGGAAAAGCCTGGTCCAATCTTGCCAGTTCTGCCCTCGGCTCGAGAGCGAGGCCCCAGGCAATCTCCGAGAGGCCCCAGGGGGTTAGCGGAGTTAGATGCGGTTTGTGGACCCTAAACCCTAACTGCAACCCCTAAACCCTAAGGTTGGTCAGCTTTCGAACCTCTTCCCTTGCAAAAGTGGGTCCTCTTCAGCTCTTGGCCGAGGCGCAGGTCCACCGAGTCGTCCACACCGCAGAAGCCAACAGTGTGGAGCTTCATGGCTCAGCTTGGCGTAGACTTTCTGACTTTCAAGCCTTCATAAACCCTCAGGGTTTCACAGATTCACAATGTATTGAGTGGGGTGCTAAGCTAGCGGAGGATAAGGATGGCAATGCCTAGCTGACTCGGCAGATGGCCGAGTGGCGACAGAGAAGCACATGTGCCCAAGTCACATCTCAGAACTTCATAAAGACCCACAACACTGATAGTAAAACTGACAAGGCACTGACCATCACCACCCTCATCATCAGAAGAAGAAGAAGGGTAACCATAGTGGTAGAAACGTTCTAAAGTTACAAACCCATTCGCAGAATCCATTGGATCCGAGCGAGGGCTTTTTGGAGGCATCTTTTGGAGTTACAGGCCGGCATACCCCCTTGCGCCAAAAGACGGCGCTTTAAAGCCGCCTTTGAATGGCATTTCAGGGGCGTGAGAGCTGAGAGATCGAATCTCACTCTGTGAGATGGACTGCAACGAGGAATCTTCTGCGATTTGTGGATCCTGCACACAATCAGCGCAGGGACCGCACCGATCGAACACTGTTCGACGCGTGAAACAGCAGACTTCCAAGCAATTGCCAGGAAAGTCGTTGTGTTTAGCTGGAGCGAACTGGTCTGCACGGTAACGGGTGGCTGATTCGTTTACCGTCAAGGACAATACATGGTTCGCTGCAGGCAGAGCTCCAACCCTGGAATGACCCATATGCAATGATAAGAGCCGTGACTCAGGTGCACGTGAGTACCGACAAAACATGAGGTTGCTGCACTTCATCACATGCCCCTGAGTGGTGAGAAACGACCGGGAAGTCCGAAATCCATGCCCACATACGCATGCACTTGCCATCCTGGAACGACTGAGAAACAGAAGGCGACACATCAGGTTCTCAAGGCTGTGTGTCAAAGATTCTGGCCCCCCCGGCCATGACGTTCTTGCATGCACTGATGCAAAAACCTGTGAGGTCTTGCGAAAAGTACTGAAAGGAATAGATTGGTCCTACGACAAGAGACCGTGCGTGGACAGAGGCTGTACTGCTCCGCGCACAGCAGGGCCACATAAATGCCAGCACTCGCGTACACTGTCTTCACTCTAACGCTGCAAACGCTGAGGTTGATACCGTGTGCAACAAAATGTTAAACCTCTGGGCACACTCACAGGACTCACGCGACTGGAGCCCCGCTCAGTGCTTGTGCTGAACATGTGCTGCTCTCTTTTCGAAAAAACGGGCCCCTCTCGGAAGATGAACTCTTCCTTTTCCTGGGTCTCCCAAAAGCAGGTCGCTGGACCTGAGCAAAGGCCCCAAACCCAGAAAAAAACCTCGCCATCATCATCATGCGAGCTGCACAGAAGCCATCATGCGAGCTGCAAGAATACTTAGGGGTACCAAAATTTGGGGCCCTTATACTACGGATCCTACTATTTAGGGTACTATATTAGGGTCCCCGATTTTTCGGAAATTCACAAAATCTCTGACTGCCGGCAGAGTGCACACGAAGCGCGTGGTACTGTCACTTGCCGTTGCCAGCCAAATACTGGAAGCCAGTTGAAAAGCCTTTCTTGAGGCGCACCTGGGCCACGGTTCACTCACAGACAGATAGGGTTTAGGGGGCCCCTTATTAGAATAGCGTTTCATAGGGTTCCTTTAAAGGGGTCAGTCACTCTAGGGGATCTATGAGGGTACCATGATATAATGGCCTTGACAATTTGAATAGGGTTTTGGGGCTCGATATACTATAACTATAAACAATAAGCAACCCCAACAATAGTATAGGTAATTATTTAGGCCCTACGACATCTACTACGACTGCTATCAGCTCCACTGTAACCACGGCGACACCAATGCTGATGCCAATGCCCATGTCAAGAACGTCTAAGAACGTGACGACGACGGCGACTAGCACTTCTGCGGGCTCCTGTTCCGCCTCATCCTCCTCCTCTCCTCCTCCTCCCTCTCCTCCGTCTGCTCCGCCTCCTCCACGGCGACGACGACGAGTGGTACTACTCTACTAACTACTTCTGCAAGCAGATGAACGATTGTGATGATAATCATAGCAAGTACTGCAAGTGCTGGTGGCACAGTGATCAACAAGGACTACTGGGACTGCTGCTCCAGGCAAGGATTGCGTGGCGGTCAAACGACCTCTTAATCGCTGCTGGGCTGCCGATATTGACTTACGTCGCGTCTGCTCGCCAGGCTCTGGAAGGGCTGCCTCATCGTGCTTCTCTATCATCCTGGGCCGCAGTCTAGCTTGCCAAATCATGGAAACATAGCACTCTCTGAAACTGCGACTGCGAAGGTCTTGAAGGTCTGGTGGCTTCGATGTGCTGCTACCTCCATAGGCAGCCATGATCTGGGTCCAATCCGAGCACATCCGACAACTGACGTACTCTGCACACTACTTGGAAGGGTGTGCTGTCTGCATCCAACCCAAGCAGTTCTCCGGAAAAGAAGAGAGATAGGAAACAGGAAGATGGCCAACCTACCTCACGCATGATGACAAACAGAATCTGAATCAGCAAATCTTGCTTTTATTCAGGGCCCAGGTCCCAGAGAGTCTGATAAGGACTTCGAGTTGCTTCGAACCGCTAGGGACTGACAGCCCGTATTCGGGGAGGGATGGGGAAGCACATGTCGTATGATCATAATAATAAGGAGAATAATAATAACAACAGTAACAATGATACTAATCAATACCTAATAATTACAATAGCAACAAGAATAATAATAAGAACAATGCTGTCAACATACACTAATACCACCAATAGAAACTATAGTGATAGTAAGAAGAAGAAGAAGAACATAACAATAACAAGAATCACAAGCAATAATAATAATCATCGTAGTAACAAAGATCCCCAACCTTCACCGCAACTCCTGCAAAGCCTGGTCCCGAGAAAAATCCTGTACATGCAGCGCAGCCACCACATGGGCAGAAAGCTTCTGATGGTGTCAGAGACTTGGTCACCTGGCAGGTGCCAACCCCGGACTGCCGCGTTCTGAAGATCTGAAGACTTCAAACAGTGTGGCACAATCACAACGCTGCTGCTTCGGGATGGAACGGCCTTGGATGACATCGGTAAGCATGCCCTCCTGCTCTTCCAAGCTCTCGAGCCACACCATGAAGAGCCTCTTCAGGCAAAAAGCAAAGAGACGCACTTTCCAAGAATTTACACACTTCTGAGTGTTGAATAGAAGACCTTATGATCTCAGACTGCGGAGCTCCCTGTCATGTGCGAACAGGACTTCACCATGCAGTGAAGAATCCAAAACTGCCCCCCGTGCCTGCAATACTGAGCCACAATGCTGGCGACTGGTCTCACCTCGGCTTCCCATCAAAGCTGACTCTGAAAACAGTAGTCTCGCCCTCCTTCCTGCAACGTGGCAACGAGTCTGACCGGGCCACAACTTTGTCGGTATCCAAGAGTAGACAGGCACGCTCTGAGACGCGATGGACAGAGCCCCCTGTTCGAAACTATGCAGTGGAGCAGCCACATTCAGAATGTTCTCGAACGCCTTTCAATCAGCTGTGGCTCGTAAAAGTGAATACACACACCGACTGCTCTGCAAGCCCCACCCTGTCACACACGAATGCGGTACCATCATCTTGCCTGCGGGTCTATCAGGAGCACTTCACAGTCAGTGTAGGCTTTGGCTTCGCCAACGTGATACCTGAGCTTTTTGGTGTCGTGGTGTCATGCCAAAGCTGAAGAATGTCGACTTCTCCAGAGCAACCACTGAGGTCCGAGCCAATTTTCTGTCCATAGCGAAGGCTCCGCAAGCCAGTCCTCGCCCTTGTCCACAAACTCCTCGTTGACAGTGCTCTCTCGGCGCCCGTTGTTGGTTTCTAGCTCTGTGTATGTTGCATTCCGCCTTGATCTCGCCACTCTCAAGAACCCGGACATACTCCAGCCGACCAAAGGCCTTTCGGTTTAGCCGGCAGACGTATGCTTTAAAAACGGTCAAATCAGCGAATCTCCCGGTCACAAGCAAAGGCCCGGGGCCCGGGCCACGAAGTACATGCCTCGACACAGAAGCATTATGAATATTTTATTAATATTATTACTAGTATTATTATTACTAATATTATTATTATTATAGGATAATTTTGCACTGTCTCGAATCCAGCTCTGCACACGTGTCCCGTCATGCGAGCTAGCCACAGGTTGCATGCTGCTCCGGCAAGAAAAGAGTGTCGCCCTGCGCCATCTCCATATGAGAGACCGACTCCTGAGGAGCCCGTCAAACTCAAGCAAACCTGCCCTCAGAGTGTCTGCATCTCTTCGACAGAAGGGACGCTCTCCTTGGCCAGGCGGTTCATAGTGATGAACGAGAACCTCGGTAAAAGAACCCGCTCCAGATCCCATATTGTTCAGCGTGTTGAGCGCAAGCCACCGCACTTCGCAGAGCAACATGTCATCTCAAGACTTGTGACTGTGAGCAGTCGTACATATCATTATTGTTATTATTGTTGCTATGGCTCTACGGCTGCTACTGTTATTACTAGTGCTACCATTAGTGCTGCCATTTTTGTCAGTTTTATTTGATTACTACTACTACTACTACTACTACTACTACTACTACGACTACCACTACTACCACTACTACCACTACTACCACTACTACCACTACTACCACTACCACTACCACTACCACTACCACTACTCCTACTCCTACTCCTACTCCTACTCCTACTCCTACTCCTACTCCTACTGCTACTGCTACTGCTACTGCTACTGCTACTGCTACTGCTACTGCTACTGCTACTGCTACTACTTCTTCTACTACTACTGCTACTGCTACTGCTACTGCTCCTGCTCCTGTTCCTGCTACTGTTACTGCTCCTGCTCTTGCGACTGCAACTGCGACTGCGACTGCTCCTGCGACTGCTACTGCTACTGCTACTGCTACTGTTGCTGCTACTGCTACTACTACTGCTGCTCCTAGTACTACTAGTACTGCCACCAATACTACCACTACCACTACTACTAGGACTACTTATGCTTACTATGATTAACTATTTCCTATAGCTACCCTTGTTATCATGGTTACTGTTATTACTAGTGTTGCTACAATTATTCTTACTACTGTTGCTACTACGGTTATTCGTCATTATTCTTGGTATTCTTATAGTATCCTTGTGGAGCCACCATCCCTTAAGGACCCTATAATATTAGCCCCGTCTTGGAAGGCAAGCGTCTCGTTGAGGAAGTTGAAGAGAGGGTGCACTTTCCTTGGAGTCCGAGGCCTAAAACTGCCGAGGCTGAAGGTTAAGGGCTTCGGGGTTTAAGGTGTAGGGCTTTAGGGTTCAGGTTTAGGGTGTAGTTTAGGGGTTGGCGAAACTAATTCCGGCGAGCTTCATGTGAGGCTGGTTGATGGTGGACTGAAGCTCCTCCATCCTCAGATTCCCAGAAGTTGCCATGGGTCCATGATAAAAGGCGACTGGCCAAGCTGCAGCTGCTTGGATAGCAGAGAGAGGACCTTCACTTGGTTGATGGACATGGTCTTTTGCTGCCGGGTGTAAGCATACTCGACGAATCCTTAGCTGATTGAAGTGCGAAACGTTTAAAAACAAAAGACAAACACCTCAGGTGGCTATGCTGCCAGGCATCGTTGAATTCGTGCGGCAAGTATGTGGTCGACCGAGTTCTGGTTCAAGAAGCGCCGCATCTGCCAAAAGTCCTTGGAGGCCTTGTGCTCTCGAACTTTGAGCACCGTCCGTCGCAGCACGAAGCAGCCCCTTCCCTGCCCTCTCGCCCTGCCCTGAGCGCCTCTTCGGACATGGCTCGCAGCTGGCCGAGGCTTGCAGTTATGCTTCCCACAACGTAAGCAAAGCCGACCTCGGAAATAGGGGGCATGGGGCATGGGGGACCCTCATGATCTTCCCACGAGGCATCTTGCAGGCTTTGCACAAGAATGGATCTCCCGGGCCGGAACCAACGCAAAAATCACAACACCGATCGTGAAGCCCCGCTCAATCTCGTTTGTCGGTGTGACGTCCATGCCTGGATAGTCAGGGAAGCAAGCATACAAGTTGGGTATACGAATCTACTCGCCAAATTTCGCGTCAGTTAGTTGGCACCTGCTGGGGTGAACTGCGTGAGGCTCCAGTGCAGGGACACCAAGTACCTGTGCACTCTGACGTAGCCGCACATGCAAGGTCACGCCCTCTCGTCCAGAGCAACTGAGAATCGGACAGATGTACCCAGTCGAAAGACTCTAAGCTCATTGTGAGGCGCAATGTGTCAACCCACGTGTTGACACCTGCAAAAGCGGAGAAAACACTGCGCTCCATGCTGCAATTTCCGCTCTGCATCGGTCCTCCCGGCTGCAGATCTGCCAGCGCATACCAGGCACATGCGATCACGTGGTTCACCTCCGAGCGCACAGGTTGCAAGTGCCATCTCCACGCCAGAGCCCCTCCTTTCCCGGCAGGTTGAAATCCAGTCCAAGAGGCAGTGAAGAGCAGCAGCATCATCTTGAAGATGTTGAAGAGCACCTTGAGCCACATGTGACTCATGTTGAACTTCTCGGAACTGAGCGCTTCATCTAACAATCTGGGGCAGGCTACACTGTAGTACTCAGAATCGAGAGCATCTTCGATCTTCTCGAACAAACCTGCAAGCTGAAGGTCGTGACATCACTAAGGCAAAGCCCGAGCAAGAGACTGAACAAGACTCCCTCAGCCGAGGGACGCTTTAAGCGTACGAGTCTCAACAAGCCTTGGAGGACATGTGCAAAGCGAGCATCAGGCAGAGCTTCGAGGGCTGCTAAGCTCAAGCTGCAAGCGAGGCTCGGATCACTCGTGCAAGCCTTCAACAAAAATAAAAGCTCGCATCCACTTTGGGTAACACCCAGAAGCTCAGCACTCCCAGCCTCACGACCCGCAGCATCCGCACCTGTGCAAGGCACACATGCTATGAAAGCTGCTCTTTCAAACGAAGCAAGCAGAGCACCTCATTGCCAGAATCCGATGCAATGATGGTGAAGACCTCAGGTCGCGTGCCAGGCAACTCTTCGGAACACTGTCAACCAAAGGCCAAGGTTGCTGCCCAGTCCGGTCCAAGCACGACCAAGTCCACAATCTGAGGGCCAGATTCGAGCATCATGCCAATGCAAGAGGATCATACATCCATGAAGATGCACACAGTAGTGTGAACAAAAGAGGCTTCAACGCGCACGACTAGAAATTAGCAAGAGCTTGCTCTGCCGTCCCGGGAAAGCGTGAACAATCCCACATGTACGATATTCCCTCGGAACCTCGGCCCAACATACAAGCACCGGTTCTTTAGCATGCAGTCTAACTCTTTCAGGCAATTCGCGAACCAAGTCCTCAGATAGCGGAGGACCTTAGTTGGCAGAAGAGTTTTTCGTGGCCCAGAGACACTACACGGAAGATACGAGCAGATACAGAGCAGACAGGGCCGCGGCTATCAGTGAGGGGTCCATGACCGTAATGCCTTCCTCGACCTGAGAAGTTAAGAGAAGCGCTACGGCTTCTTCTTGTGATTGTTCTTTCATCATACTTATTATGGCTGTTTTTTGCTGTTAGTGTTATCCTTGGTATTTATGATTATACCATTTTTACGAGGAGGACGATGGTTCCCAGCAAGAACAGGCTTTAGGGTATGTTTGGATTGAAATGGTTAGGGGGCGCTGAGGTGTAGACGTAGCCGGTCGTCAGGGAAGCTCCCACATTCATCGTCCAATACACCAGCGTGATCCTTAGGTCAGGTCTCATCCATTCAGCTGTTCTTGCGAAGCTTGCAAGGCCTCTGGGCTACCCGGAATGTCGCACTGCTGCACATGACAGGCTGGTTCACGCTCGGCGGCCAGTCCATTGCAAGGCCCGCTGGTGATTCCGGTGGACTTAGAAAGGCAGGAGCGCACGTGGTCGAAGAGTGTGCACCCTCGCATCGCCTGCGTTATTTTTCGTGACATGACGAGCAGCTCAAAGGCTTGAAGCGGAACTGCAAAGAGGTCGTACATAATCAAGAGACCTCCCATCATGTCCTTTCGCACACTTCCACCATGACTCAAACTGATTTACCATTCTCCTCCCGGTCTTCAGGATTGCAAAGGCAGCATGTTTACCATGATGGAAGCATGAGTAGGGCCCCCAAAACGCACATAAGCAAAAATAATGATAGGGATATCCCATACAAACCCCCTTAACAGGAAGCCCAATAAGGTAGGGATATCACCAGAAAATGCTTATGCTTATGGGCTTTTTTGGGTCCCTAATGAGAGTGCCCAGTGCCCGGTCCCAAACCAAGCGGTGGAGGCTGCTGGGGTACGAGATCAGGCGACGTCTCCAGTCGGCCATGGCCTGAAGCGCGGCGCTCTTGACTTCAGAGTGTTTTTTTGCAGAGTTTGGCTCGGGCCGGGGCTTCTGGCATGTACCCATCGGACTCCTGTTTCGCCTGAGGCGATCTGGGGCTCAGAGCAGCTCAAGGAAAAATTGCTGACCTGTGAGAGTTGAAGAATCTGCGAGGCCTGTGCTGAACCGGAGAGAGTGTCATCCAATTCAATGGACTTGCCTCAGTTCTCTCCGTGCTCTCCGTAGAACAAAATCAAAGAGCAACTCTTCGATTCGAACTAGTCAACTGTGAAGATCGAGCAGAAGCCATCTTTGGCGAGCCGCTTTTGCTAGCAGCTCTTCGTGTCACACGCATGGTTGTCCTGAGATGAAGGAGCCAAGACCCAAAGAAGCCCTCGATGTTCCCACGGCGTGTCAGTTGTGAGTGCACGGGTATGGTGTGGGCTGTATGGACAGCTGCAGGCTTCGCAGGGGACTTCTGCCAAGTCACACTTTGCTCTCCAAGGCCCATAGGCGGCGCAGAGGAAAGCGCTCGTCAGCACCTCGCAGGGGCAATCCGAAGAAGTTGTCCAGCGGACCACTGAAAACAGAAACTGCGGTTTGACTGTGCTCTGCACCTTGAGATCGAGAGCGGTGTGACGTAACGTTGGAGAGACCGGAAACTGCATTGGTGATTCGCTGCGCTGCCAAGTCCTGACAGGATGCTAATACTATTACAAATATTGATAAGACTGACCATATGAATAGTATGAATAATACTAATAACTAATAATAATATTACAAACGTTCATAATATTGAAAATACTATTATACTGCTTCCTTCCCTTCCTGACTCCATGTTGACCTTAAGGCCGATGACCGAGTGCTCCATTCCCCGGAGGCCTGATCGTCCTCCAGCACGGACACATCACTTTCCGAACTCCGTGGAGTGGCATCCTCGTGCGCGAGCGAAGCTACTTAAGCCTTCAGGGTTTAAAGTTTAGGATTTGGGGTTTAGGGTTTAGGGTCTAGGTGCCTGGGTTTAGGGTTTAGGGCTTGCTAGCCACAGCAGGTTGGAGAATATCGGAACCTGGCAATGGTGCGGAAACATAAACCTGTAGCACTACAACCCAATCGATGCAGTGGAAGGATGTGAGCCTGCACAACAAGGTACCACCAAGGGCTCAGATGCAGCTGAGAGTTAGATAGCTACATTAGCAGGAACACCTGCGAATCGCTTGACATGCTCGCCAGGTATCCAAGTCCCCCCTCAACTTCAGGGGCATCGCCTCGCAGCAACAAGTCGGAACTGCAGGCACGCAAACGAAAGCTGTTTTCTTCCTTTCACGCAGTTTGCATGTCTCCCAACACAAGCCAGCTTCACGTCGGCCACCCTCCTGGCGGAGATGCTCTGCACCGCGAGCACACGCAAGGAAGCAAGGTGATACACTCAGCACCAGAGGAAGCATGCGGCCGAGGAACAACAGATTGGTAGGTCGTGGCACGGGCGGAGGAGAAGTGATCTCTTCCACCCGGATGCCTCGGCTGTCCACACTCTGCAAGTGAAGGTCCGGTGAATCCCAGAGCCCGCAGTTTGAAGCCGGTTATTGCAGTCGACTGGCCAGAACCACTACAGATTGTGCCTGAATGGACTGGCGTTCGTACACGCGTTCCCCACTTCCCGTCTTCGTTCACCGAATTTGGCAGCCTCAGACCATGCTTCGGCCCAGTCTAGACTCACGAGTCTCACGAGACCATAGCAGTCCTTGCGAGTGAGGCTGCTGAGGAAACGACGCGACATTCAAGTTGAAGCTGCATTTTGGGCAAGTCAGCTCGTGGCGCACCTTTCTATCAAGGAAACCAAGGCTTAGGCAGAGGTCTTCACCTACAGCAAGGTATCCAAGGTGTCCTTTTTGGGTGTACCGAGGAACCCTGTCGACATCTGCCGAGAGCCATGTCGGCACGGTGCGATTCAGCTCCTCAGAGCCCGTCTCTGCCAGCACAAGCAGTCACACCCGAGAAAACCCTCACATGTCTCCTCTTCATGACATTGAGAAAGCTGATCCAGCAGGCGCTGAAAGCGCTGAGATGGCCGCACACGTTCGGAAGCCATTGCGACTGCTCTTTCTCTCTTAAGTTGAGCTATGCACATACGAGGCTCTAATTGGCCCAGTAAGACCGTCAGTCTGAAAATGGGTTGGGTTGAAGTCTGAAGTGTGGCGCCGTTGCCGGCCGTACGCGAAGGCCTGCCGGGCCCCTAGGACTTGCTGTTGGGCGTCACGCATCCATTCACCTTCCATGTGTCACTCCCTCTCTAATCTTCGAGGCACGGAAGCCTGCATGGCCGTCGGTGATGCATTTCAACACATCCGACCTCTGAAGAGAGGCTCCAGCAACAAAATCTCCGACAGACTGAGCAAGCAGAGGCTTTGCCGAGTACGACTTTTCTTCAAGCCTTTCTCTTCGTCTTCGGCTTTGCCTTCGCACTGCTCGCTTTTGTGTGGAGCTGCGATTTTTGTCGAAGCGCGGCACTTGCCGAGGGGTCATCCTGGCAACGTCACGGAGTGAGTTCAAAAAAGCCCGTCGAGCTGCATCTGGACAGGGCGTTCCTGTGAGTCCTCGTCTTGGTCCTCCGGATCCTTCTGCCTGTCCAGCAGTACCTCGCAAATAGAGAGAGAGAGAGGCAAAGCGAAACAAAAGGAGAACAGCCGTGAAAGCAGTGGTCTTCAGATACGATGTACATGTACGATGCAGTGTGAGTGGCCTGCAGGTCATGCCCGTGCTTGCTCAACATGTGGGCCTCGTCATCACCTGGCACACTTCGACAAGCATGCAGATCCATGTCCTCCAGATTCCTGAATGGTTCACCAGCCCTCTCTCCAAAAAACAAGAACACATACATGCATACACGCATTCACATACGTACATACGTACATGGGTACATATATGCATAAATACATATACCCATATACATATACATATACACATACATATACATATACCACATACCACATACCACATACCAGATACCATATACCGTTTACCGTATACCATATACCATATACCATATACAATTACAAATACAAATGCATATACACATGTATCTATATACAAATACATATGCATATACACATACACATACACGTATATACATGTACATGTAAGTATACATATACATATACATATTCATATGCATTTATATAGCTATATATATATATATTATTATATATATTATTATATATATATATATATAACGAGGACCGGGGGCCGAGGGGCTGTCGGTTTCCGCTCCTTCCTCGGGGGCCAGGACCTGATTGCCGTCTGGCACAACAAGCTCGCGATGCTTCTCCTCCGTATCCTCCTCGAACATCACGGTTTAGGGTTTAGGGTTTAGGGTTTCTTTCCGGCTTTTAGGGCTTTGGGGCTTTAGGGGCTTTAGGGCTTCAGGGTGTTAGGGTCCTTGAGAATTCGGTCAGAAAATCACGCACGGCTGCGTCCTCCTGATCGTCGGAGAACTCGTCGGCAGCTTCAAAATCCCATAAGGCTTCGCCTACCAGGCCCAGATTCTCGTGACGTCGAACGGTCAAGACTCGTCCAATTCGAGAGAAGCGCTGAGATGTCATGGCCTGTTTCAGACTTGAGCTGCTTCAGGGTATTGGCAGTCTCAGGCACATCTACATCCTCCCCATCATTCTTGGCCTGACTTTCACCAAGAAAGACGAAGGAAAGATGGATGGCACCGCACAAAAAGCCGACGAATATTCCGAGATTCAGACCTTCGCCTTTTTGTTTTTCGCCTTCAACCTGCGGTTCTCCACACGCTTCTCCCGCAGGTGCTCCGCGACTGATTTGAGGATGCCTTGGCAAAACGGTGGTGAAAGCAAGCCCGCTAAGTCTAAGTCCCACAACTGTTGCAATCAGAGATTCTGCCATCCGTGTCCCAGTTCATCTGCTCCAGCTGTCCAGGATGTTGCAGCAGGTCCGTCCGCACTTGCTGCTTCCTTGGCAAAGCGCCAACTTTGACGATAACTTCTGTCGCCGATCATGAAAGGTAGCACCATGTCTTATGCCTTCTGCTTTGCAAGGCCGTCGATATTTCACACTCACCGCCAGGAATCTGCTGAAACGACATCTGCTCCAGCCCTTCAAGCTCTCTCAGGCAGCGCCTGGGCTCAAAACGCAAGGAACATTGAATTGAAACACAACCAGGTGTGTAGGCCAATGTGCATCTGAGTTCGCTTGTGTGCCTGTATGTGCGCATGTTTGTGTGTGTGTGTGCGCGCGTGTGTGTGCGTGTGGGTGCGTGTGTGTGCGTGTGCGTGCGTGGGTGTGTGCGTGTGCGTGCGTGGGTGTGTGCGTGTGTGTGCGCGTGTGCGTGCGTGTGCGTGTGTGCATGTGTGTGCGTGTGTGTGCGTGCGTGGG
>BGNK01003721.1:0-21058 GCA_003297005.1 Symbiodinium sp. clade A Y106 | reverse complement strand
GTGGGTGTGTGGGTGTGTGGGTGTGTGGGTGTGTGGGTGTGTGGGTGTGTGGGTGTGTGGGTGTGTGGGTGTGTGGGTGTGTGGGTGTGTGGGTGTGTGGGTGTGCGGGTGTGTGGGTGTGTGGGTGTGTGGGTGTGTGGGTGTGTGGGTGTGTGGGTGTGTGGGTGTGTGGGTGTGTGGGTGCGTGTGCGTGTGGGTGTGTGTGTGTGTGTGTGTGTCTCAGTCTGCGCTGTCACCCAGTAAAGCTTGTCAAGATGAGGCGGCCACTTCTTGAAGAAAAGCAAACGGCGGCCCAGGGAGCCTGCCTGCAGGGTTGCTTGCACCGTCGACACGGGCGGTCGTGAAAGACTACAGTCTAGACGCCTGTGCCAGCAGCTGCTTGATACTCTGATTTTCTCTAGCAGGTTCGGAGGTTCGAAACTCCCAGATTGCCGACATGGGAATGGCTTCAAGCAGTCTGAAGCCTCAGAAGTGACGACTTCCATCGCAAGCTGGGCGAGCGCTCCGCAGATTTTCGTGCGTGCAGCACCTGCAACTTCGCATGCAACCGGAAACATCCTGCACAGCATGGGCTGGGGCCGGGGCCATGTGAAACACCCTTGTCGGCGCTGCAGCCACAATTGCCATCGCATGACCAGTCTTCAATTACGACCGTTCGCTAGAATGGAGACTAAACCGCACACCTGCGATCATGGATACCTGGATGTCCTTCAAGCCACGGCTGCGAAGATTTTCAGCCGGGCGGCCATGCCGAGTCTGCATCAGTTCATGCCCTTACAGGCAACAAAAACTTGCAGTTTTTTCCCGGCCCGCAACCCCTTGCGCAGCTCGCACCCCTGCACAGAGCTCCCCTCGTTCATGTAAACCTAAACCACGAGTAACCTAAACCACGGGCCGACTGTTGGTTAGAACATGCCGAGAACAACAGCGCGGCAGCGGAGCTCTTGCCCCCGAATTTGTCCAGCATCAAATCTGATTGAGCTTGGACTCTAAAATTACACACCAGCCGACTTTACGAAGCTTGAACTTCTTCGAACCACTCCATGAGCGATGATTGTCGGAGCAGGGTTTCTGGCATGTCTTTGTTAACATCTTGCGTCGCGGGCAGGTGGGTTTTATGGAAATCGGTGCTGATCTGCTCAAGCGACTTCTGCAGTTGGTGCTGTCTTCTGCCGGCTCATGGCGGCATTGCCATGTTCTACAGGCTCCTTGACATCACTGCGCACCCGCGGCGGTGGGGTGAAGGCCTTTCAGCCCGGAAGTACTACATCCTTCAGGCACCCTCATGGAGAAAGGGAAAGGCCCGGGCAGGCGAGGCCGACTTGCGGCTGTCTGGAGTTTGTGGAACACCCTGGAGAGCAGGAACCTCACAGGCACATATGCGACAACTTGGTCGTAGTCCGGAAAGACTCTGCAAAAAATCACCTGGGCTGCTTGCAGGTCGCAGCGGCATCCTTTGAATCATCTGCTCCTGGCACATTGAAAGCAATGATAGCCACGCCAGTGATGGGTACGGGGAAGCGCACGGAAAGTGGTAAGCACACATTGAATGGTTCGATGGCACAGGCGATAATTTAGCTTGAAAACATACTCATTTCATCTTGTTGCACCCCCACCCCGCACCACTCCCACGACATGATTTCCGGAGGCCTGCCTCTGTCGCAAAGTGAAGCTTCAGAAGTGGCCCGCCGTCCTATCCCTGTCACCTATCTCCCTCACGCCTACAAACATGCACAAACACACCTGCCTCCTTGCTACTTGTGCTAATGCTGTGCAGGTTTACGGCATGGTTTAGGGCTTGGGATGTATATGGTGTTCGTACGTTCAAGGTAAAGGGAGTTTGGCAAGGAACTGGTATTACCAACTAGACTGCGGAATGTTACCACTTAGGGTTTTCGTTTCCCCGAAGGTCTGCCCTGATTTACTGACACGCGTTACGACTTCGGTAATGCCCTGTATGGCACTTTCTGCGAGTTCCAGCAGTCTGCGATCAAGAACCTCAAGGTACTGTCAGGGTGTGAGGTTTTGACATCAACAGACTCAATCGCAGCGAAAGTGTGTCTTAGCCCTAGCAGACAAGCGTCAACGTTAAACTTCACATGACACCGTACTGCACCAGCACATGCTCAGGCCAGACTGCAAACCCTGACGACGGTGATGTAGCTTGCAACACCCCGAATCAACTCATGCATTTCGGGTTGCACCAAAGCAAGGCGCACCAGGTGCCTTGGAGAACCGCCAGATAAAAAGCACCTTGCACATTGTACGGGGATTGGACAAGCTTTCGAAGCTAGGCATACGTTCAGAAGGAGCATTGCCTCGCAAGCAGACCATCTTGCTAAGCAAGAAGTCCGATCAAAATGTGCCACTGGGTTGTTTCACCGCTTCAGACAGATGAGCTTTCAATGAGGCTTCGGCCGTGTCCGATGCTGCAATCAAGCTGTCACTCGCTGCATCAAAGAGTAAGCAGGAGATGGTCGCCTACGCCACCAGCGGGTCACAAGCAGCCGGGTGTGGCAGTGGTCCACCCTAAACCCACAAACTCCATCCATTCAAAAAGCAGGGGGGCCAGAGTCAAGTGGATGAGCAGATTGCATGATAAAATGTCGGCCGCGCCCCTGGTCCCTCGAACCGCTCCGGCACCACAGAGGGCTGCTCCACACACCTAAGAACGGTCAGACTAACTGACTCATCTGGCAGACAGTGCGCTTATCTGGGGCAGCAACGGGAATGGGAAGATCTCAAGACTGCAGTCATCGGTCACGGCGATGGATTGCCTCGAACACTGTCATGCGACTTGGAGAATTCCTAAGCGGCTAGCATCCTGCCTGCCGACAATCTCATGGAAACGGCGCTCTCTTAGACTCACCTGCGTCATGCAGCGTACGTCCCACCGGCAACAGTCGCTACACGCAGGTCGACGCAGGCCTTGGTCTGCTCGCGACTCGCCCAACAACCCTGAATCTGCCAGCCAACTGGTGCGGTCCATGGACAGAAGGGAACCTCTCGCACTAAGGCAAGGGTCGGTAACCGCCGGGCCATTGGAACATCAAACGCAAGCTGCTTTCCGGAGAGGTCAGCACTCAGAAGATAATTGCAGGGCAGTGTGTCTGCAAAGCAGATGTCGAATATTGGTGCTTCATGTCCACGCAAAGTGGCAACTTTGGAGACTATCTCCTCTCCAGTGTGAACTCCCGTGTATGCGCAAGCTCTGCACGTAGCCTCTTTGAATCGGAATGTGTGGATGCAACCGTCTTCTGTCCCCACTGCTAGCCACAACGGATGAGCCCCGGACGTGTCCACAGATGAGAACCTTGCACACGTCAGTTTGGCTTTCTTAGCTGAAAGCGTCCTTCGAAGGACATAATGTCTCGTCTTCTCGCTCATGATGGAGATGGTCGCATCACTGCATCCGACAGCCATCCAGGCAGAAGACTCCGCACCAGCAGAGATGCCTGAAATTGCCAAACATGTAACACCAGCAGATGCTCGCAAGCTGCGACCCTCGATGCACTTCAGGTCGGAGCCATCGTAGCAGCGAACAACCCCGTCCATAGCACCAGTGTATATGCAGTTCTCAGCTGAATGAGCAGCAACTGTTGTTAGTTGCGAGCTTGGCTGAGATGCAAGCACCTCGCAAGAGCGGATGCCCTTGGTACCATTTGCAAGGTCAACGCAAACCAGATGCGTTCCTGATGACAGTAGAATCTTGTCATATTTCCAACTTGCCCCCGACACGAGTGGTGTCCGGAACCGAGATTCAGGCCAGCAGTCCAGTGTGAAAAAATCTTGCTCGACGGTTTGGCCCGAGCTCAAGACTGTGCAGATTCCGTTTGCATGGACTGCAGCAAGCGATTCCCTGAGTGGCAGGATGCAAGCAATGGGAGATGGCTGGAAAGCCATCTTTCTGACAGCCCGACTGCCGTGGAAGAAGAAGATTTCGCCGGCACTGCCTCCAGCTACGGCTCGGTCCCGCGCCACCCAGCACGCACAAACAACCATCTTTGGTGCCCCATCGCAGCCAAAAGCTCCCCGGCGCCCGTCGATTGCAGCACTGAGACGTGCAGAGCGAGCAGACTGCCAGAACTTCATGTGCTGCGCGCCGTAGGTTGCAAACAGGAGCGGCAGCTGGCTGCTACCGGGGGCAGCGGTCACACCAGAAACGGCACCACCCTTGAAGGCCGAACAAACCACGAGCGGAGCCCCATCCTTGCGGCCCATGCGGAAGACTCCCGCACGTGCAGCCGGCCAAAGTGCCATCGTCCGGTCGCGATCCGATCCGATGGTTACGAGCACCTCGCCATCTTGAATGAAACCGATGGCCTCCACATCATTCTGGTGGAATGAGAACGTTGCGCAGACGTCGAAACTTTCCGAATCCCAGAGCAAGACTTCTGCCCACTTTGTGCGTGCTGTATGCTTCTGGCCGGATGCCCCTAACCGCTGTTGAAACGAATGGGCCAGGCAGGTCACTGCAGAGCTGTGCTGAATGAACCGCTGCTGTTGCGTCTGCAGCGCAATCTCCACCACTAGCCTGCCTGCGGCAACGGCACATCGGTCCTCCGACAAGAAAGTCAGGCAGCTCGCCTGAAAGCCTAGGACCTGAGACAGCTGAAATGTCTCCATGAGCTCCAGAAGCGGCGGCGTTTTGCTCGCGCCCTGCCGCGCCCTGCTGGACGTAGTCTACAGCCTGTGTGCTGGATGTGCTGGTGCTGTTCTGACTGCTTGCAGCGGTTTTTTTGCATGATCTCTGCACTCGTCCCTAGTAGTCCTCGCCGGGCCGGTTATGGTGTTGATGCATCCTGCTTCCTGACTAGCATGGGTCATGCGAGCATTTCATTGAGTAGGCAGCAGGCGCGTGGAATACTTGTTTGCGAGTCCCTCGAGGCGGGGTGAAGGACAAACAAATCAAATCTGGATCAGGAAATCAGAGACCAAGAGATAAAAACAATACCAAATCTGGATCCTCAACGGGCATTCTTAAGAATTCAAGAATGCCTTCGCTTGGCTCAGATTGGCCCATTGGCGTTTCTTGGCTTGGCAAGTCAGGTTTAGCTAACACACAAAGTAGATGCAAATCAAAAGACATCTTCGTGATGATAACCACCAGCATAGCACCTCCTGGAAAATTTCGGGATCCAATGCAGGAGAGGCAGGCGCAGCAGGAGCAGCAGGACAGCAGGAGGAGTAGGAGTAGGAGGAGTAGGAGGGGTAGGAGGAGTGGGAGGAGTGGGAGCAGGAGAAGTAGGAGGAGTAGGAGTTGGAGAAGTGGGAGTAGAAGGAGCAGGAGTAAGAGGAGTAGGAGGAGGAGTAGGAGGAGTAGGAGGAGTAGGAGGAGGAGTAGGAGGAGTAGGAAAAGTAGGAGGAGCAGGAGGAGTAGGAGGAGTAGGAGGAGTAGGAGGAGTAGGGGTGCGAGGAGGAGGAGGAGGAGTAGGGGTAGGAGCAGGAGGAGGAGGAGGAGTAGGGGTAGGAGCAGGAGGAGGAGGAGGAGTCGGAGTACTAGTAGCAGTAGCAGCAGCAGTAGCAGCAGTAGCAGTCGTCGTCGTAGCAGTAGCAGTAGCAGTAGTAGCAGTAGTAGTAGTAGTAGTGGTGGTGGCAGTAGCAGTAGTAGCAGTAGTAGCAGTAGTAGCAGTAGTAGCAGTAGTAGCAGTAGTAGCAGTAGTAGCAGTAGTAGCAGTAGTAGCAGTAGTAGCAGTAGTAGCAGTAGTAGCAGTAGTAGCAGTAGTAGCAGTAGTAGCAGTAGTAGCAGTAGTAGCAGTAGTAGCAGCAGTGGTTGTAGTAGTAGCAGCAGCAGTAGCAGTAGCAGTAGCAGTAGTAGTGGTAGTGGTAGTGGTAGTGGTAGTGGTAGTGGTAGTGGTAGTGGTAGTAGTAGTAGTAGTAGCAGTAGAAGTAGAAGCAGCAGTAGTACAGTAGGGTAGTAGCACGAGTTTTGGCACGAGAAGTATTACGAGTAGTACCCGTAGTGCGAGCAGTATCGTTCTCTATCATTCCTGCTTCCTTGCCTTCCCTTCGGCCTGCCTTCCCTCCTTCCTTGCTTCCTTCGTTTCCTCTTCTTGCTTGCTGACTTCCTTCCGTTCTTCCTTCCTTCCTTCCCTTCCTCGCCCCTACACATTATTGCAAATTGCTTGACTTGTTGTTTAGAGCTTGTGACTTTGTTTGATCCAGATCTGATCTTTCTCGTGGAGATAGCAACAGAAACATGCACTTCCGACACTTTTTGTTAACTGTTCGCCGGCGCAGTGTGGGCTACCGGGCTACCCCTGCGTCATGACGAAGTCTCTCGCGTCTTGGGCCCTGGGTCGTCAGTGAAATTTCGGATCTTTCAGAGGCTGGAAGGACAATGCCTCAGCTCGTTCACCAGAAGTACATAAGGCACGAAGATGCCAGTTGCAAGTGCCGCCTCTTGATGCACGAGGCACTATGTAGAATGTAGTTTACACCGGTCTTAGCCATGGCATTTACAGTGTGCATCTGCTGCTGCTCGGTGCAGCCCGAGCACCCATGCACTGCATGTCGTCGGAGAGAGGGTTCTCGTGCAATCCTTGTAGGCTACTGCTCGGAAGGTTCAAGAAAAACTCTGGCAGTTGTCCCAGCCAGGAAACGCAGATGAGCCCTAGGCCATGGTTAGAGGGGGAAGGTGCCAGACCGCGTCGATCGCGTTGGTGTCTTCGACCTGCGAAAGGCGCAGACCACCGCCCCAGCGGAGCCTCCGGCTCCGGTCGGCTCCGGTCCTCTCGGCTCTTCCGGCTCGGGATGCGCTCCCAGATTCCCCGGCCGGGACTGGGAAGGCTTTCGAGTCGCCTGCACAAGCGAACTCTGGACCGCAGGGTTTGAGTGAAGAGAGCTGGTACGAGTAAAACTCGCGTCACGTAGAGTCGTATAGAGTAAGCATTTCGTGCGACGCGAACCGAGGCGAGGCGCCGATGATCTGACGATCTGTGTACACGCGCGGCGCGATACTCAGACGGAGGCGGGGTCACCTGGCGATATCAGGCGATACAATACTCTAAACAAATCGCACATCCGCTCCAGCCATTGACGAGCTCCACATATGAGCTAAGCACCAGATCTCTGGGTTCGCCGTCTTGTCTGACGACGGCCCTTCAGGTCGTGCCTGTTGGTTTTGCACCGCCTGATCCATCTTGCATAACAAAACCCGATGACACTATGAAAAGATCCCAGGGCGGCAAAGGTGTACCAGAACCTACTGTGTCAGTGCCAGCTGCAACACATGTAGAAGGTCTGCATGTCCGTGTCACAGATCTGAACAGAGGCCTGGCAATGACTGCTCCTGGCCCAAACGCGTACGAGGCTGTAGACACTAATAAGCCAAGAAATGGGATCAGATGTGTCCTTGAGACGTGATCGCCAAATGGTGACAACGTTGACGAGCCGGCGCCGTCGAGCCTCGACGCAAGTTGCAGATAAGTGGGGTTCAGAAGCTGGCCCTAGTTGCTAGGTTGCTGGCCCTTTGCAAGATCCACGCGGCACAAAAGGCTCTGGGTGCAAGGTGTGCTCGCCTGTCCAACACCTGAAATCAGCTTGTAGCACCCTGCTCTCGTGCTTGGGGGTCGTAGATACATTTTTTTCTCCACAACCCTCGTTTTCCCGAGCGTCTACGGACCCCGACTGACAGTAACTCGCTGTGGAACAAGCACCAAGCCTGCGCTTGCATTGAATGTGACTGTGATTGCATACGCTCCCTCGCCAATATTCGCCAATCCAGGTGGGCAGAAACGCAGCCCTCGTGGGCCCTGCCTTTGCAGCGACAGCCTGGCCAGCAAAGCTCGGCAAAACTTAATACTGCCAGGTGCAGGCAACCCCGTTAAGCAACAAGGATATCGACGACCGAACGTACGGCTTCCCAAGACAGGCCAAGCAGTGGGTTCCAAACCAAGCCGGACTAGCAACCTGGGTTTTGGAAAGGTGGCTGCGCGCGTTGTGGGTCTGTCTGTGTGTCTGTTCGAGCGTAGTTGGACCGTTGCATTGCACACAACGTGCGTTTTCAATCCTTGACCGACAGGTTTGGCAATGCATATCACTCATAATTACAACAAAAGCAGCAATCAGCCTGGCTGCAAACGAGGCCAGCTATGACGCCACAAGCCTGCCCGCAACGTTCACATCACTTCCGTCAATTCCAAAGGCAGAATCATAACTACCGGACCTCGGATCTGGGCGTCCCGGGACGAGCGGCTCGGAGTCCAGAATCCAAGCGCGAATACCTGGAGCTTGCGAAGTCGTAGTGGTCGTCCCTTGGCAAATAACTGCACTCAGACCATGGCCTGGGCTTCCTGGCTGGAGCCTGCCTCGATTGCAGCATTCAAAAGCACCCTTTGTCTTGCCCCTCTGCGTTTGTGCGCTGCAACTGGAAAGTGTCTTCTGCTTCTCTTTCTGTGCACCTCTGCGGCAGCATCCGTGAAACTGCTAAGCGCACCTTGCACAGCAGATTTCGAAAGGTCGATGCTTTGCTAGGCACACGTTTGAGAACCTTCCGACGCACCAGGTTCTGCAGAAGGGCCACAGCAGCCCTCAATGCCTTCGGGGATAAGTTCAGCAACACGTCGACTCGTTAGACTGTCGATAGAAGCACTTCCCCAAGGCCTGGCCACCTGATCGGCTGTCCCAGCTGCCTCCAGGCGCTGTACTATTCACACAAAAGTCTTAAAGAATAGTATGTAGCTGTACCTGCAAAAACCTTGCTCTCGCTATCTCTCGCCGAAGCAGGGCTGGAAGCAATGCAACAAGCCCGAAGGGGCGCCCAAGCAAAAGTGCTGTATGCAGCATCTTCACTGCGTCAGGTCATCATCGCAAGAACAACCTTCCGGTATTTTGAACTGCCATGGATCCCTTAGACAGGGCAGATGAAGGCAGAACAGGCTGCCCAAAGCGCGAGCGCACCACGCCGGAAGTGAAACAGGCGCAAACAGTGAGTGCGCAAAATCATGAGGTGGGAAAATCCACCGAAGACCAAGGCAAAAGGCCGCATGGTCATGCCGCAAAACCAGCGGGGCGGCCGACTGGGTGCAGCCTTGTTACTGGTAGCAGGAATATGCAGGAATGACGGTACCAACTCGTGCGACAAGGCGCTCTTCACGCGCTACCAGCAGGAGGAGTCCAGGACCCGGCGCTCGCACGGCGCGATCCTTTGTGGCCACCTGGGCCTGGGCCTCTGGTGGCACTGGAATCGCCACTCGGCTTGGAGGACCTGGAGCTGAGCACGGATGCGTGGGAGTTCCTTTGGCCTGCCTGCGCATCCCGCAGCACTCTGCAAACCGTGGGAAGTGCACAGGCACGGACGTATAAAGCCACAATGGGGGCATGAAGAGTCTGATTCGCTGATAGCACCAGATCCAAAAACGACGAGAGTGGAGCTCTGCATCGACTTTAGAGAGTCGCAGAACTCGCGGTACTTGGAGTGGCTATTCTCAATGCCTTCGCAATCATTGCGAGTTTGAGGAACTTGAACAGAGGCAGCATGCATCTGGCCCTCTGGCGGGGGAAATGGGCCACCCTATCACCCTGAACAACCGTTCACTAGCAAACCGCTCTTCATGGCAGGGGGAAGGCGGGCGGGAAATTAGGGAAGTGGCGCGAACCCTAATTGAACAAGGTCCAAAGCAAGTGATCTGAAGCTTACTAAGGATGCTAGTGGCCTGCATGCCTCTTAAGCACGGCTTCGAGGTGGGGACTAGGGGAGTCATTCACAGTTGCTGCATTGCAGGCAGAACTGTGCTGGCACCAAACGCGGTTTCTGCTGTTGCTTCATTAGTGACTTCCGGTCGACCGGTGTCGTGGCGGAGGCCAAGGTGCTCCGGGGAAACCTTGTTCAGAGGTTCAGTTGAAGGGTCACAGGCTTCTAGATCCCTGCCTGCTACGGTGGTCCTGAATCCTGTCATGTCCTGTCATCCACCCAAAGAAAAGCACGACTTCAGAATTCCTGCGGCAAGCAAGCCTGCCGCAGACTCTGGAATGGCTTCCTGGCGCATCGAGTTTTGACCCGTTGATCCAAGATTGCTGAGTCGTCCAGGAATCACTTCCAGTTTTGTTGAGGGGTTCACTGCCAACTGGCAAACTGGACATCCAGGGCCCAGGCTCGCACACCGCGGTAGAAGTCCCGCAGCGAGATGTCCTCGGCTGCGCTGAAGGCTGCGATCTTGGCAAACCGACACGGCTTCCGTTTCCTCTGCCCTGCTCGGGCGCGGACATCGTGCGGAAAGACTTCTCGGAGAGAGCTGCGAAATTTGGCCACCTTTACAACTCTGAGGTGACTTGCGAACCATTCGAGCGACGGATACGACTTCGGCAGGATTCAACATGTACAGTTACAGCATCACACGATCCAAATAAAGCCCAAACCGAAGCACCGCATATCCAGGACAGATGCACTGATAGGCCGACAAAATCGAGCAAGCAAGCGAGTAAACAACCAGATGCCAGCACACGGCGGGCAACTGGTCAACGACATTGGCTAGGCTCTGAACCATTGAACCTAAACAAAAAAACCTCCATAAGATACATTTCGCAAAAATGGCATCTTCAGGTGAATCTGCAAGTCTCTTCACCTCCACATTCTCGGCAACAGCTGGCTTGAGTAGCCAGGAAAGCCGACCTGCCGACCGTCACCATGTTAAGCATGCTCCCACTGGCCCAGGCTTCAGTGCATTGAAGCACGGAAAGTACCTGCCTGTCGCACCCGTTGCCCGCGCTGCGCCCTGGCCATATCAGAGAAGCACGAAGCGACCGGAGCGATGCGTGTCGAACACTGCGCCTCCGGCTTCTGGTTTAGCAAGCTCCGTGCAGCAAACACCTGAGCAATGCGAAGGCTGCAGGCAGAATCGAGCTTTTCATGCATGCCTGAAAATGTGCCTCTGGGGTAAGTTCTTGCTCCGGCTCCTCGGAGGAGGCATCCTCGCAGGGGTTCTGAATCGAAATGCAACTTCTGGTGCTACTATGTGCTACTCCGACTCGCCGGGCTTGAATATGTTCAGCTTATCGGATGGACTAACCCGCGTTCCATGATGCCCGGATATGCCCAGGGTGTGCCGTGTGCCGGCTCAAAGTAAAGCACAATTGCAAAACAGATCTAATCTACTCAGCTTCAAGTGTCAAAAAAAGAAGGATAGCTGCTTGATGCTGCATGGGTCAAGACATGATGGAACAATCGTTCCAGCAGCCATTTCGTGCGAACTCCAAAGGCTTCCACGACTTTGCGAATACAAATCCGCCACTTGAGTGAGAGATAAGACACGAGCGTCTCGCACAGAGTCTGCTCGGCTAGCTGGTACCGACCCCACTTCAATCTGATAGCGTTTGCTGGTTTTGCATATCGCCATGTGCAACGACCAGGAGCTCTCGACCCGGCCTCGGAGCCTTCGGCGTAGCCGAGAAGGTCTTCGAGCCACTGCAGCAATGCAGCCGAGATTTCGTCAGCAGAGACCATCAGATTCTCTTCGTCTTTGGGCAGCTGCTGCAGCTTGTCAGCCCAATACTCGGCGACCGCTCCAGAACCCGAGAGAAGGCCCTGGTCGTGGAGCTGGTCGTAGAGGACGCGCAGCTCTCGGACGTGACACCTTCGGCAAAACATAGGAAAAGATTGATGGGAGCTAAAGCTAATCGACTGCTTCTCCTGATGAGAATTTTTGTCAACCCCGAATGTAAGCCGGACACTTCAAACTTTGAGACTTGTATGTCAGCAAACGGAAACCCAGGCAGGTCCCTTCTCTTGCAGTCACGCCAAGTGCTGTCTGCCTTTCAGGGTGGAGGATGCATTTTGCCCAGCACTCCCTCGCACTCTACCGACCTGCAGTGGCCTGCATAGCAAGGTCTTGATGCAGCGACTGTTGTTTTCTTGAAGCTGGAAAGAGCTGACCCGTCGTGTTTTAATGCGTTTAAAAAGGCGCGGCTATGCAGAGCGGCAATCGTTGGGATGCACATTGCTAGCTAGCAAAAAACGCACACCATCCCTTGACGGGTTTGTTCGGTGTAACCTCCACCAACCGCCCACGGCTGAGGCTTTTGCAGGCAAGGACCTTCTGCAGGGCATGTGCTCACGGCCCGATCCACACAAGCAGGAATTCGCACGAGGATGTGCGGACAAGGACAAGCTGAATCTACGTATCATGAGGTTCCTTAGAACGACGCAACACCACGAGCTCCTGAGGCTCGCCGGATACTGTCGTTCACGAATCGATGATCGCTTCGACAGTTCGGGGAAACTGAAATACTTAACTTGTTGGTTCATTTCGCGATCTTTCTCATCGATGCGGATGGTGTGCGAGTGTGGGATGCATCTTTCAATCTGACGGATTCGGAAGATTTCCGTTAGTGTCAGTTGGGTCTGACCACAAGATGCAACGATTTCGAGTCGTCCATGGCTTCAGCTAAGGCCTGACCTAACCAACCGACACGAGCTGGGTAGAATTTCGAGGAGCTGCTGGTACTGGCATTTCCTGTGTGCATCGTGGAGCGAAGGACTTGCGGACGGAGCACTCCGCCAACGGCTGCTCGTCGAGTGACCCACCGAAAGCACCCGGAAGCTCCAGCACAGCATCCCGGAAATGGCGCAGACTGGCAATGACTTGCAGAGTGCCGTCATCGAAGCCGCGATGGTTGAAGACCCTCAGCATGCTACAGCATGAAACCTGCTAGTTAGGAGCCAGGACAAGATCATGCAGTAGAAGCAGCATGCAGCGGCACACGTTTAAATGGCCTGACCTGACACTCGTGATCTATACTTATAAGTGACTTGGGCACCGACCCAGCTGTCTGTAAAATGGCTTCCATGCCGTGCCAGAAAAGAGTGAAGTTTACGTAGTTCAGAACACCTCCTGCTGCATGTGGGCCGAAATGATAGCTCAATATCTCGTCGACGCTGTTGGTTTTCAGAGCTTCGCAGCGAGCCACGGGCAAACCTTCCATGACTCGCCGCAAGGTGTCCCACTGAAGACCTTGCTCGGGGCAGCTGCCCTGCGAAGTGACACACATGTTCCACAACTGCACCAAGGCATCCGTTGAGTTGTTCATCACCCCCGCAGGCAGCCATCACGCCATTAATGCCGGCAGCGCATCTGGAGAGACAAGTGATTAAATTGGACACGAACCGATTCCACAAGTAGTGATGTCTCTGCTCAGGCATAGCCATGTCTGCCAGCAATGAATCATGCCTCTGCTTGTCGATCCTTTCCAGGGTGCGAGAAACTACTCATTGGTTGATGAACTCAATGGACAATGGAAATTGGCATGGAGATGGAGAGTTATCCAACTTCGAGCTTGAGGCAAGTATCTCTAGGCACATTGAGCTATACGATCGCGACCTACCACCATCTACAGCGTCTTGCGTTGCAGACTGAGCACACTTGAAGAAGGTTCGAGACTTGCGTTTTTTGATGTTTTTTGCAAGCGTACGCGAACACATACTCCTCACCCGCCATTGCACACTGCCGGTGCCCAGCCAAGATCTGAATTCAGCAGCCGAATAACTGGGTCCATGCTGCAGAGCCGCCACAAAAGAAAAGGAGGATGCTAATTTCGACTTCAAATTCACAACGCACAAAAATTGATGGTCTAGAAAGTAGAATTCTCAACTCCATATTGAGTAGCCCAGCACTGCACAGTGAACCGGACGGCTGTACGTTGCAGGGAGGCAAACCAACGCTCCCGCTTGCTGTAAAGGAAAGCTGCAAACCTTTGCCATCGCTCAGACTTACATCTCAGGCGGCATTCTTCAGCTTCTGCAGCCTACGCGAGATCTTGCAAAGAACATTCATGCTACGAGTAACTGCCACTTAGTTTCATGCAGAGGAGTGCGCTCAGACCGTCTGCACAGAAGCGAACGCTACGTCGTTCTGATTTACCTGCAGTTTGCTTGGCAATGAACTCTACAGTAAATCTAAAAGACTTAAACATGCAAAGTATTCGGCTTCGTCTGCCGGTTGAGTCGTCAGTCCCCAACTCTTGAAGCCGAATCGTAGACGACGTGAGCCCTTTGACCTGACACTAGGATTGCTCTACAAAGTCTGCATTGATACCCCCAAACCCGGGAGTCTGCTCTCTATGTGTCTTGAGGCTCCTGTATCATCGTTCGACAGGCCGAGCTGCTGAGAATGGGCCCTAATGATTATGTTCCATTCCAAATGACTATGTCGGGCTCTTAGGCAGCTTGCGCAGCAAACCAAACTCTACATCCTAAGCCTTCCGAGGCCTTGAGTCCTGTCTGCATCAGCCTCAACGGACCCGGACAACTCGTTTGTGGTCGGGGCATGCCTTGCTTGCAACTCCTTCTCATACTGGCTGGCTGCATCAAGTTCACGCTGCCTCGAGTGGCAATGTCGGTCTGGCAGTGTGGGACATCGTGAGCTTGAGGATGCTGAGGTCAATGCAAAATCTCGAGGTCTGCTGATGTGGCTCTCTTTCGACCTCGTTCGAACCCGCTCGCCGCATGTATTGCATGGGTGGCAGGCGCTGCATTGAGAAAAGTGAGCATCTGGCCCTTAGAGGCATCGAGGCCCTGCATTCTCTTGGGTCTTTGCCTTCAGTTTCAGTTGCTGCCGAACACAGCCGACACATTTCACCACCACAAGTAAGCTGCGGGCTTCAATGGTCCCGCAGGAGCTCGACGGCTTGGGCGAAGTGGTGACATCCACCAGACACCTCTGGCGCCTGCATGACCCCTGATGACTAACCGAATGCCGCAACACTGCACCAGATCCTCGCGGCGCACCTAGTGAGTCCGAAGCTTTCACGCATCTGGGCCCTCGGATGCAGCTTCTCAAACGATACTGGTAAGTACTTGGCCAGTTGCCATCTACCTGAGCTGGCGGCTGGACTTCCTCATCATGCTCAAAGACGTCATGGCCTGTAGCCAGCAAGTAATCACTTCGCTTGGCTGCGACATGAACAACCCGGATTCCACAGCAAATCTTGGACGCAAGCGGACGTCAGATTGGCTCCAGCCGCTCCTGAATCAAAGTTGACCAATCAATCCTATCATCTGTCTGCGATGACAGATTAGACTTGGCTTGAACCAAGATGATAACACCGAACGACGACTAGCCTCGAAGCAAGAACGCTCTAGGCTCTGCGCTTGTCTTGAGAACTCGAGGCTGTACAGTAGGCTTTGCAAATGCAATGCAACTTGACAAGCCAAGTATGCATCCGTTGGGATGATTGCAGGGCAGATTCCTGACAACTGCAACTTCAGGCAACCTTCATACGGCTGATACCACCCACCCACCTGCCAGTCGTAAAGCGGCCGCCAAATCAACAGCTCGCTTGCCTGAGATGCAGGATGATCCGTGGTGAGCCTGGATCTTCCATTCAGTACGAGGACCCTTCTAAGCTAGGTGCGTTTACGCCCCTTGGCGAGTCTCTCAATGCTGGCATTGAGCACAGCATCCTGGCAAGGGCTGTCGAAGTGCATAGGCGTACTCTGTCACGTGCCCTCTCTAGTGCCCCATGATCCGAGCCTCCCATGGCACCACATCTCGCTGTCTTACCTCGTTTGGGTAACATGCCGACATACGCAGCTGGCCATGCTGTGCATGAACCCGGAACAAGGATGAAGCACCATGAGGACCTTACACGCTGCACAGCAGTTTGTTGCTCAGGGAAGTTTGGCCGGACAAGCTGCACCACATAAGGCTTCTTCCTCGGCAGTTGGCATCGAGAGTCAGAGTCGCAACGAGAGTCGCAACGTTGAGGCGCCGACTCGTCCTTTGATGAGAAGACGAGGTGCAAGCAAACGGCCGGCCAATGAGCCGAGGCCTGGGGCCGGGGCACAAACGGCCGCCCAGCCGCCCTCTCCCCCTCCTCTCGGCTCTCGGCTCTCGGCTCTCCCTCTCTCTGCTGCGGCTCTTCTCCGAGGGGCTCACGTCTGCACCCCCCCGCGACTGTGGATCTTTGCACCATGCAAAGTCACCTTGACTCATGCTTAGGACTTAGGACCAGGACGAGAGGACGAGACACAGCTCAGCAATCAGCACAAGCATCAGCAAGCCAAGTCCAAAGGCCAATTCTCACCAAGCTCCTTTGGCTCCGAAGCTGCTCAGAACAGGGCTCGCCTCATGGCAACCAGAGAATGCATTGACACTGCGACCACCTAGGGCATAGGATGATATGTGCGAGCCCTGTCCATGACTTGCTGAACTTCTTCCACCCCACACAAGTAGCTGCTGCCGAAGCACAGTAGGCCGAGCCTGGCCGAGCATCAACTATATGCACGATACTACAAAAACCAACTACACGGAGAGAATGGTTGTTCCTTCCTGGGGGTTGCTGTACCTGCCACCAAGTGCTTTTACGTTTCAATTGCGATGACCCTCCGGTTGGTTGTGGGGAGACGCAGGAAACGCATGTGCTGGCGTGTCCCCAGACCTCTTCGCTCCGATGCTAAAGCTTTACGGGACACTCACGCTTGATCGTTGCTGGGGGAAAAACTAAAAAGCCAGTGACGATTGGCATGTAAAACACAAGCATGGACAAGCACTTCAGCAGAGGAACCCACCACCAACGCCATCGTCAAGGAAAACAACTTGAAATCCACGTGGATTGCGCAAAGTGCTTGTTTAGAGGTACCCTGGGAGGGAGGGAGGGAGGGAGGGAGGGAGGTTGAGAGGGGGAGAAAAAGAGAGAGAGAGAGAGAGATAGAGAGAGAGAGAGATAAAGCGAGGGAGGGAGGGAGGGAGAGAAAGAAAGCTGAAGACACACCCCCACACACACACACACCACGCTCGCGCGCGCGACAAAGATACACCAAAAGTTCATGTACCATTATTTAATATTATTTACAGAGCCCGTCCGCCACGCGAGATGTTGCCGTTCCACCACCATGAGCTGGCCTTTCTCTCGGTCCGATCTGTCGTAGGCAGGTGCACCCTGGCACGGTCGCAACTGCCATGCGCTGCAACTCCACGAGGCTTCAGTAAGGTTTGTCAGAGCGACATCCAGCCCCAGCCTCCGGCAGCTTCTGGCCACAGCCACAGCACATTCCTGCAAATCACGAAGAGCAGTTTCTATCGCTACGGACCCTTCGGGGGGTGAAGAACTCATACCCGTTCTGGCCGCATCTGTGTCCGCGGCTCAGCCGCCGTTTTGTGCTCAACTGGTGCAGGCGATTCGCTACATGCAGGCATCTGAAGTTGCTGATTCGAGCCAGTCCACGATTCGACGAGCTGGCGGGAAACAAGAAAAGGAAGGGATTCACGAGAGAGGAAGGAGTCCTTGGATCACAATCTTAATCTGTGCAGGAACTGCAGGTTGGACGTTTTGCAAAAGGCATGCACCATCTCCGCTGTTGACCCGAGGCCCTCCACATTAAAGCAGAAATAAGACTCCCGAAATGTGATGGTGCAGGTCTTCCTGGGCCTGCTCTTGTGCGACGTCGCTTTGCAGCCGGGACGGGGACCTGGCTCGGCTCGGATCAGGCTCGCTTATATGCAGCCAGGTCTCAGCTTGCGCCTGGGCGAAGAGCTCCCTGCCGGCACATCTCGTTTCACGGCTCTTCTGGAGAAGACTTCTGAGGGAATGATTCGGAATTTTCTTGCAATCAAGCGGCTCTTCTGCGGCCTGATTGGCCTCGGCTAGCACATGCAAACGGTCATTGCTACATGCCTTACGGAAAGAGCTACAGTCATACTATCCGAACCATGGCCAAATAATACTTCCTGAAAACGATGCGATTGAAACCCTGCCAACTTCGAGTCATGATGCATCATGATCATCTTGCAGGGCGTTTCTGGATGCTTTCGCCTGACGGAGAGACTCTAAAGTAAGAACAAAAGCGTGACATGAAGGCTTTTGGGCAATCACTGTCTGCCTCTGTCTTTGCAGCTCGCTGTCGCTTCTTTCTTGCGGATAAGGCTGGGGCTGGGCCCCGCGAGCCATCCCGGAATCCTCCAGGCTGCGCGTATCCAGAGGTGGTAATTCCAGGAGCACAGAGCGAATTACCTGGGACAGTCGATGTCTTCTGCCGCTTGTGCTTCGCAGGCTCTGCATCCGTTCCAACCTTCTTCGCACTACCATGCACGCCAGACCTTGATGTTTTGCTGCTTGGAATCATTTGCTGCGTCATGGAAACAGTCGCGAGCTCCTTTGTGATCGTTGCTGAAGCAACTTTCGCAGCACCTGCTTTCCCTGCAGATTCCGCGCCCTGCTTTTTCCCGAGCTCCTTCTTGATCGGAGCTGCCGAAGCTGTCGAAGCAGCTGCTTTCCCTGCAGATTCCGTGCCCTGCTTCGTCGGGAGCTCCTTTTTAATCGGGGCTGAAGCACCTTTCGTGGCACCTGATTTCCCTGCAAATTCTGCGCCCTGCTTCTTCTCGAGCTCCTTCTTGATCGGAGCTGCCGTAGCTGTCGAAGCCGCTGCTTTCCCTGCAGATTCCGCGCCCTGCTTCGTCGGGAGCTCCTTCTTGATCGGGGCTGACGTAGCTTTCGCGGCCTCTGCTTTCCCTGCAGATTCCGTGCCTCGCTTCGTCGGAAGCTCCTTTGTGAGGGCTGAAGCAACTTTCGCCGCCTCTGCTTTCGCTGCAGATTCCGTGCCCTGCTTCGTCGGACGCTTCTTCTTGATCGGGGCTGACGTAGCTGTCGAAGCCGCTGCTTTCCCTGCAGATTCCGCGCCCTGCTTCGTCGGGAGCTCCTCCTTGATCGGGGCTGACGTAGCTTTCGCGGCCTCTGCTTTCCCTGCAGATTCCGTGCCCTGCTTCGTCGGGAGCTCCTTTTTTATCGGGGCTGAAGCAGCTTTCGCGGCCTCTGCTTTCCCCGCGGAATCCGTGCCCTGCTTCTTCTCGAGCTCCTTCTTGATCGGAGCTGCCGCAGCTGTCGAAGCCGCTGCTTTCCCTGCAGATTCCGTGCCCTGCTTCGTCGGGAGCTCCTTTGTGAGGGCTGAAGCAACTTTTGCAGCACCTGCTTTCCCTGCAGATTCCGTGCCCTGCTTTGTCGGGAGCTCCTTCTTGATCGGGGCTGAAGTAGCTTTCGCGGCCTCTGCTTTCCTTGCAGATTCCGTGCGCTGCTTCGTCGGGAGCTCCTTTTTGATCGGGGCTGGAGCAGCTTTCGCGGCCTCTGCTTTCCCTGCAGATTCCGTGCCCTGCTTCGTCGATAGCTCCTTTTTGATCGGGGCCGAAGCAGCTTTTGCGGCCTCTGCTTTCCCTGCAGATTCTGTGCCCTGCTTTGTCGGAAGCTCCTTCTTGATCGGGGCTGGGACACTTGATGCCGCTGTCCCTGTCCCACGACTTGAAAGGCTGCTAACCCCCTGCTTCGTCAAGAGCTCCTTCTTGAGAGGTGCTTTCGATGAATTCGCCACACGGTACATGGGCATGGCATTCTCCATGCCTTGCGTGACAAGGACGTGCTTGTCCTGCACTCTAGCTGGTCAATTCACAAATCCGTTAAGCTCAGGAGCTGCTACTCCCGCTGTCTGCTTCTGCTTCTGCTGCTGCTTCTGCTTCTGCTTCTGCTGCTCATGACTGTCCATGATCGCACCTGCTCGTGTGGCCTGGAGCAGTCACGGAGTGGTCAGGAGGTCAACATGACATTTACGCCGCAGCCTGGCTTATCACTCTCTTTTCTGCTCGGAGAAGCCAGAGTAAAACTGCAAGGCACAAGCCACCTGCATTGTGAGACCTCATCTTGATGCATGTCCATGATCCTGCAAGTCTCCCCCCACCCTTCCTACAAGCACAGACATTCAAAACATCCCATATCTTTCAGCGCAACTCTAGCCTAATCATGGGGCACTCACTTCCAAAGCGCGAAGCTCAGAAGAATGAAATCCTTCCACAAGCAAGCGCAATCAAACTGTGTGCAGTTCCGTCAGAGCTCCCCGGATTCAGATCGGGCCAGGCCTAGCGACGGTCTTGTTTCTTCTTGGCTTTCGCGGCTCGTGCCGCGAAAGCTGCTTTCTGCTTCTTTGTCATGACGAGACCCTGCAGCAATATGCAAGCTCAGACCAAAACCCCACCTTGTCCTTGACACGCGACAGGCCAGAAGCTGTGGACACATGCAGCAACAGCTGTGCGTGCTGCAAGTTGCCGTTTCCTTCTCGAACCAGGCCTTGTAGTTCAAGAACTCGACATCAACATTCCCGAGGTCCACATCCCTCGAGCTTGTGTCTTGTGCATAAAGACGAAAGCAATGCACCACGTTGCAACCACTGAGGCAGCGGCACTTCCTCTTTGACACCCCCTCGTCCCAGCCGTTTGTTAGCAGGGGCTCTCCCTGGCGTCGCTTGTTCCTTCTCGGCCTTCGCTGCTTCTTGCCTGCCCAACATGTCCACATCTGGTCAAGTTCTTAACGCTCGTGAGACTTTGTGGCTAGTGGCTAAACAACTGAGACCCGAACTTCGAGGCTTGTGCTGCAGTGCTGCGCTGGATTTTGGCAATGGCTTTCAGCTTCAGATCCGTTGGGGGCAGGGGCAGACCTGTCAGCTCGCAAAGATTATGTACAAATGTTCCGGGGAGAGACCTGAGCACTGAGTGCCATGCCCAAGTCATCACGGCTAGTCAGTTTTTTCTTCTTGATGTCGTCGACCATGGTCGCCTCGATGCCCACCCACGGGAGGCTTGCGGCTCAGATCCCTCTAATCAATTGACACCTCCTCATCCAGGAATTGACGAGTCTTGTCCACATCCCACTGCCACTTGTCATCTCGGGGGTCCTGGCAAGAATACACACCAATCGATTCTAGGTAAGTCAACATCGCATGCGTGGAATTTCTCACTCATGCACAAACACACACACAACAACAACAACAATTTTTATTGAACGCTGAGCGAGCGGGCTCTGCTCATTGCGGGCGCGTGAAACTGAAATGAGCACCAGAACTACCGTACTTCAGAGCAAATCAGAGGTAAAAGGCCTGAGAGAGAAGGACAAGCTTCACTATGCAGTCAGAAAGCGCAGCCTGCTCACAGCACTCAGTGGGGTGAAGAACCCTCCGACACCCTCACTGTGATCTATGGCGTCCCATGATCACGAACCACTGAATGGCGAGCCGTATCCGAAGACCGTCACTCTGAGTGCCTGTTGCGTGGCGTCCCACTCATGGTCACTCCCAAACAGAGGCGAT
>BGNK01003720.1:56961-67865 GCA_003297005.1 Symbiodinium sp. clade A Y106 | reverse complement strand
TCTTTTATATTGATTTGTTTTCTTTGCATTTTCAATATAATAAATTGATTTTTTAACGAAATCAATATGCTTCAAGCCATATTGATTGTAATCAATATTGGATGCTCAGGGTATGTATACATGTATATATGAATATATGAATATATGAATATATGTATATATGTATATATGTATATATATATATATATACACACACATGATATATGCCTCGGCGGCCCGGTGGTCTTCCAGTATAAGTATCGAAGCGACTTGGGCCAGTTAGTCCACACGTGTGGTATCGACGTCATCCGAACTACAGCAAGAGACAGTGTTTGCAAATGCAGCCAAGGGACAAATGTAAAAGATGTAGCACAAGGTCCATACCGGCGAAATTATCCGTAAAGGTGCTATCACTTCCTCCCAACTGACACCACCGGCAATGCTCATGAAAAGGCTGAGCATGCTTACCTGCAAGTCTCCAAAGTACTTCATGCCGGACTGCACCACATCGATGTCGCTGCAAGCCAAGCCGTCGTCAGGCGCATCGGGCATGGAAGTCACATAGTCATTCACCCCCTGTGCAAACCTGAGAGACATGAGAAAGCTGAACAGATCTGGACTTCACTCAGTCACTACCAAATGAGAACAACGAAACTTGCGAAACTCCCGGGTCAGCGAGAAGCAAGACTGCGAAGACGTACACGATGAGAACGAGCAGAAGCAATGCCCAAAACAATGCCTTGAGTGTATGCATAATGGACTGGACCAATGTGCGGAGTGCCATCACGAATCGGAAGATCCGGAGAAACTGCACCATCTTGAGCAGTCGTGTGAGTCGTATAACTCGGAAAGCTTTAATGCTCGAGATTCCGCTGATGGTGCTCAGGCCCGTGTCCTGTGGCAGAGCAGCTTCCAAGACCTCCACAAGGACTTCCCACAAGGAAGTTCCCACAATTACAAGGTCCAAGAGTGCCCACGTCCAGTCTTCTGAGACGAAGTAGCGGCATCGACTCACGACAATGCGAGTGGCCAACTCAACTGTGAAGAGGAAGGTGAACAGGTACCTCTCACTTGTGTACGAAATAGTGCACGTAGGACGTATTCCCTCGCTCACTAGGCTAACCCGACATAGCTATTGTAAACCTCGAAAGCTTTCAACAGTAGCAGCTAGGCACTGGAGAATCTGATATTCCAAAGGTCTGCCGCCAGAATCTGTCAGACCACGCTGCACGTCGAAGCCGATGTACACCTCACGATGCAGTCGTTGGCAGGACGTGCTAACCGAATGCCAATGCTTTCTGGAAGTACAGCTGCTACCACGCTATGGCTACTGCTACGGTTGCTCTGGCTCGCCGGCTTCGACAACCACGGTCCCGACTAATTGCACCGCCACCGCTCCTGTTACAGCCACCATCACTACCACTGAACCGCTGAAACGACACATACAAGAGCAACTACTACGACTTCTACCACTGCTGCTACTACTACCACCGCTGCTGCTGCTACTACTACTTTACTACTACTACTACTACTCCTGCTACTACTACTACTCCTGCTACTACTACTACTACTACTACTACTACTACTACTCCTGCTACTACTACTACTACAACTACTGCTGCTACTACTGCTACTGCTACAATGCTACTACTGCAGCTACAACTACTCCGGCTCCTGCTCCTCCTCCTCCTCCTCCCCCGCCTCCTCCTCCTACTACTACTGCGACTGCACCAAGTAGCGGCAGCAGTTGAATGATTACCAGTAGCAGAAGCATCGCACTTGCAGTAGGAGTATGCAACAACAGCAGTTGCAGTAGCACTAGTTGTTGATGTTCCTTCTGATGTTGTGGTTGTGCTATTTGCTGCAGTGGTCGTGGTAGTGGTGACGGTGCCGATCCCAAGAGTGGAGAGCACAGGGCATCTAAACGAATCGAAGTGGCCGCATTGGCAATCACCACTAACCTTGGCTTTGCAACAGGGCTTGTTTGCTTCGGCGCGAAATGAAAAAATGACATCTCAGTGCCGAAATTTGCCGAAGCTGAATTTAATGCACATGCCCTCCAAGCAGCGCAAAGAACACGTCGAAACCCGGCGAGTTCACCAGCTTGGTCGTGAAATGCCCAGTGTAACGCCCCAAGCTCCTCCTCCGAACAAAGACAAGAGCCAATGACTCGGACTAGGACCGATGCATTCTGATGTCTCGTTTAGGCATGGGGACATGGGGATCTGCCTGCGGCATGGAAACTATGCCTAATTTGCTTGGGCACTATAGCTGTTAGGCATGTAGGCAACCTGCCCTCTGGTAATCAACCAAGTAACCAGGCTCCTAGATTTAGAAACCATAGGAAGCTTCTTTCGCATTAAATAATTACTCCAGCCCCATATGGGGGTTTCTGAAAATAGGGGACCCTAATATAGTACCCTAAATAGTAGGATCCTATTATAAGGACCCCCAAATAAGGTACTCCCTATTTTCGGAAACACCCATATGATGCCCCATTCCTCGGTGCATTGGTCGCAGGCTCCCTTTCCCGGCGTTGCGAGAAACGCCGCCGCTCTATACTTGCTTCTGCAAGTTCCTGGAAGGTCCAACAAATGCAGGGTCCAGACGGTCTGACAGTCATATGGGAGTTTCCGAAAATAGGGGGTACCTTATTTGGGGGTCCTTATACTAAGGATCCTACTATTTAGGGTACTATATTAGGGTCCCAATTTTCGGAACCCCCATATAGTGCATCTTATCGGTGCTGACCATGACAGTAATAAGCGGCAGGGTCATCATCAACCCTTATCCATATCCACGTAACAGGAATCGCGCTATGGACAACGAACGTTTTCCGATTGATCGAGGAAGAGTAGTAAGCCTGGAGAGTAGAAGTTACATGAAAATCAAGGGGGGAAACAAACTTGTGCCGAATCTGCTAAGACCACGCACAACAGAACTATAGGCTTATTGCTGGAGTCCTCTTTTGGAACCAATCCTCCATATTTTGGTGCTCTGTGCAAAAAGCTTGCTTTGCTTCTGCGTGCAGAAAAGTTGCAGCACCTTCCTTCAGCTGTTGATCCTGCACAAGCTTACCAAGATTGCCCCAAGCTCCCAGATCTAAGATTTGTTCTTCGGATCTGAAGAGGTGGAACTGTAGACATCACCGTCAATAGATCTGATCGGCCTTGTCATCGGCATTCTCAACATATGCATAATGACCTTACAACCATATTGTCGTCAGTCACACTGCCAGCTGCGCTTAGTACGCTTATTGTTGGCAGCATGTTGGTTGGAGATCAATCAACAAGAGTTATCCCAAAGCGCGTGCATCCTGTTCCTTCACCATTGTTGCAACACTAAGATAACCCAGCCACAGCCTACTAAAAGTGATCACGGGCCAGGCCAAGATGCAGCACGAAACTTGCGACAGCAATACATACCTCTTCTTCTTCTGGTACTGACCGGAAGTACAATCCCCGATGCACCGCCGTACACGACGGACGCTGCCAACAGATGCAGCCTTCAAGATCCCAAACGTCACTTGATCATGTCATATGCCAGATTCACGATGATCTTCGCTTTCCCCAAAAAAGCCAATCCTGCACCTAAACCCTAAACCCTCTAAACCCTAAGCCTTAAACCCTAAACCCACCCCAAAAAGGGTCGGAACATCCTCGGCTGTGTATGATCTCATGCGGAAGAGCTCCGGCTCCCTCGCATGCAGGAAAATCTTCGGCGCAGACGGGAGAAAAAGACACAGGGGAAGACACAAGGGTTTAGAGTTTAGGGGGGCAAGTAATATGGGGGTCAATAGAAACATGTTTCGGGGCACACTTTACCACCTTTCTAGTAGGCGCAATGAGACGATACTGCCACTGATGATTCAGACATTTCGTTCAGAGAGCAAGCAGGTGTGCAAGCCGGCACGCAGTGGCTTCAATGCACTACGTAGGTTGTTGGGCTTAGGTTTCAAATTCGATTCTGTTTCCCCGGGCTTCTCAGAAATCATGATGTTCGGCACTTGGCATGATTCCACAGGCCAGGCATGTCGCTGTGAACACTACGGCTACAATCCAACGACCACACTTTCAACACCGAGTCCGAGCCCATGTATGGCAAAAAATAAATCCGTAAGCCTAGTCCCTCACGGACAGCGCTTGCACGTATCCTTGCAAAGGCAGGCACGACTTGCTTGAGAACTGCGTGGCCAGCGCAGAAGGCGACAGGCGCGAGTCGCCTGCAACGTCTTAATTAGCAAGCTGGCAAGCCTGTCATGCATCCTAATATAGGGCCCTTAATAAGTAGAAAAGGTCTTGGGGCCCATTATACTATAGTTATAATGAGGAACCCCCAACATAGTATAGGTATATTAATCAAGTAAAGGACAGTCAACAGCAAAACACTGCTGGGTCGCGAGCACTGGCAGAGAGCAGGATACTTGAAGCTTAGCTGGGCAACTGAACATTACCCCCTAAACCCTACAGCCCGAAACCCTAAACCCTAAAGCCCTATAAACCCTGAACCCCTAAACCCTAAACCCTAAAGCCCTATAAGCCCTAAACCCCAAACCCTAAACCCGCAAGAAGACTCCCGATCATTTTCATCCCGATACCTGAGGGACGTCTTTCGCGGTCACTCTCCGGTGGCTGAGAGGTGGGAGAAGTATCCGATGGTGAGGTCCTTGGCTCATATCAACAATCAACAGAATCTAACTTGACAGGAGTTGAACTTGGTGGCAATCCTGTCATAGTCTTCCTGATTGTGAGGCTGTTACCGTGCGGTATATTCGCTACATCCCCTTCAAGACCCAGACTGCTACTCAGTGTAACCACGGCCCACAGCCTGAGCCTGATTCTGCGCAAGTGCATACATGAAGTAACAGTAGCTGGACTCCAGCAAGATCATCCATCCAGGAGTCGCTGACCGGAGACGAGACAGGTATTGCGGTGAAGTCGGCAATCCCCTGCCGAGTCTTGGAGATTCAGTCAACCTCAGTCTGTGAACATCAGACTCCCAACAACCCACAAAGCCAAACTGGTCTCTGTTGAGCTCGAGTATTTTTTGGGCACAAATAATTCAAAAGGATCGTAACAACGGGCGATCTTGTCGACCAAAACCCGGACTGCAAAGACCAAGATCGGAATCCCTCAAGTTAAAATTTTAGCCGGGGGACGCAGCCGGCCTATCACTAAGGAGTCGATGTTGCTGTTCCAAGCGCTGCATCAGCTGCTCATGCTGCCTCTGCATGGTTTTGAGAAGCCTCGGCTGGAAATTGAAGAGCTCTGGGTGTGCACTGATCTTGACAGGCCAGGATTTCCACCATGGTTTCTGAATACACCTATACCGATTTCCCCATGAATGCCTCCATTCAACCAGATCGAGCAAACCAGAAGCCTGACTGATTATCCAAATTCAACAGTCCCAAACTGCCGGCCACTACCTCGAAACAGAGAGCCTGAAGACGAAGTTGCGCCAGGGCAGAGGCAGGATATATAGTTGATCTCCGTCTGAACTTCACATAGTTTCCAGATGTTTCCAGGATACAGCAGGAGGAAAGAGGCTCCGGCCCGGCTATGCCTTGCTAGAATATACTACACAATGCTATGTATACTATCATATAGTTTAGCCATGGTCTCATATGTATCGTATGGTCTCGGCATAGTATGGTATAGAGGGGGAAAATAGTATGAAATGGTATAGCATGATATGGTATAGTAGGGTGCATTACATTAGGCGGAGGGTTCCCAGTGTTATGCGGGATTGGAGCCGCCATGTGAGCAACTCTGGGTTCCCGGGCTTGAAGTGCAAGGATGGAAGCTTCGGGTTTAGGGTTCAGGGCCGTTCAGGGTTTAGGGTTTAGAGTTCAGGGTTTAGGGTTCAGGGCCGTTTAGGGTTTAGGGTTTAGAGTCTTAAAGGGTTTAGGGCCGTTTAGGGTTTAGGGAACCACCAAGTTTGGCAGATGCTCCCTTCGCCATTTGGGAGTTTCCGAAAATAGGGGACCTTAATAAGGACCCCAAAATAAGGTTCCCCTTATTGTAGGAAACTCCCATTTATAACTTGCAGAGAAAGAGCAAAGCAGTGTCTGAGGACTGAATGACCGGCTCTTCCTGGGACATCTCTGCCGGGACATCCTGGCCCAGAGGGTCCTAGGTACTGTTATGGGGGGTACTTCCCCGAATCATAATAGTAATTCCAATAGAAACCCTACATTCTACTATGAAGGTACTTTGGACCCTTTGGGTGGCCCAAACTAGAGAAGGGCTTGGTGAGTGGTCCTGGTGATGTGCTTCAAGTCAAAGACCATGCAACTTCGAAAACACAACCGGCTTAATTACATAATCAGTGCGACCACAACGACCGAGACATAGTAAAGGATTGTTTACAGGACGAGTAAGGACAACTAACTCCACTCACTGACTCCTCAGCGTCCCATCCAATGGGCGGCAAGCACTGGGATACAGAGGTAAGAACATCAGTTCAACGACAACATAAGGAAAATCATCCGGCACCACAGGTAGCTCAGCATCCAAGTCGACATGATCACCCACGAAAACTATCTGCATCGAGAAATTGCTGCAAACACCGGTGCTTCCGAGCTGATATGCAATAAATTCCAACCTTTGCGGACACATGCGAGTCACACAACTCTGTAACTCGAATCTTCAGCAGTACAGTGCTGAATTGACATGATGGTGACCGGTAGCCTCCGAAGCCTTATCTTACACTCATCAACTGCAAACTAGATGTGTCGACGGCTTAGCTAACAAGCACTAAGAACCATTCACCTCTGAACACCCTGAACACGCCCAAAAACTGTAAACCCATAGCCCTAGAAGCCAAAACCCCGAGCAATAACAACAGTCCTCTCCTCTTTCCAGCTTCGAACTTAACTAGTGAATTCGGAGATACAAGTACTGCGGCTCGGGACCCTTTTCAATCGGTACAAGGGCATTTACAATACACGGGGGTCATTGCTTCTAGCCATGACCCATGGCCCACATAGAGTCCCACAGCTTGCGATTTACAATCCGAGGTGCTCGCAAACACTAATTACAGACAGAAATTTCAAGTTGAGCAGCTGCCTCCCCTTCCACCTCAGGATGCCGATTATCTAACGGCTGCGGCAAAGACCCTCGTGAGTCTGTGGCAACACCCTCAACATCCGCCCACGCTCACAGCCCTTTTCTAGCCGGCCCCCTGGCCCCCCACCGCCCGCACCCGATTGCCATCACTTTGCACAACGGCTTTCGCTGAGAGACTTGCCTTCGAAGATGTCGCCATGGCACAACTGTCGGAGCGAGGTTGAATCTGACTACCTACCCATATATATAGACACATATGTATATATATATATATACACATATGTGTGTGTATGTGTGTATATATATACATACGCATTTACAGACTACCCATTATGGATTATAGGAGTGCATATTATATATTATGCCCCTGATGAAGCAACAAGGAGCCGGAGTTTAGCATAAGTTAATGACAAGGCTCCAACCGCCAATTTAAGATCCTTCAGACTTGCGTGTCGTCCATGAGTGTGCATGCACCCAGAAATCGAGTACGTGAACATGAATCAAGCAGCAGGAGTAAAATGACTTGGCAAAATATTAGCTTGAGCACAAGAAGCATTCCACAATATGCTGAACCACTGCACCATCCTTCAGCCTGTCATCTGTGCCCCTTCACGCAAGCCTAGATATGTGAGAGAGAGAGATGCGTGTGTCTTAGCCCTGCACAAAGCAACCTGACTCCGTGCAAGCAGCCGTTTGAAGTTCTGTCCGTTCTCACGGTTCCGCGCCTCATAGCTTTGACTACATCCAATAGTCGGCGCATCGCACCGAATATGACAGACGTTGAAGTTCGTTCAAAAAGGACAGATGCCGGCAAAGACATGGATACGGCGTGAGACCAGGCAAAACACGAGGAAGGCAGGTGCATATCTTGGTCCATTATGCCAAAGTAGGTAGCTAGCTAAAGAAGCTTAGCTAAGCCGATGCAACCCAATCTGCCAATCGCGCTCGTGTTGCATGAACGTGCTTTACCTGCTACTTTTGGGCAACGAAACCTCTATGCCACTAGATGTGAGCTCCAATGTAACAGCTTATCTTAGATCAGCTGATTCAATATGCTGATGCACGGAAGCACTTGCGAAAGATCGAGTGCCATGCTGTTTTTGATACACCTGAAATTGTAGGCTTGTTTTGCGCTGCTCCGTGTTTTGGTATACAAGTTATACTACAGTAGCCGGTATGCTTCTGTCCTGAGCCTGATTTATTGCGATGCACATTCTGCCATTGTGCACCACACAAGTAAAACCGTTTGTGTGTGTGTGTGTCAGGGTGCGTGTGTGCCTGTTTGTCCGTCCGTCCGTCCGTCCGTCGGTCTGTCTGTCTCTCTCTCTCTCTCTGTACATGTGCGCGTGTCCGTGTATAAAGGGTAGGTACACGCATACCATACATCTCGCTCAGTGTGCACGGCAACTTCGCGAGTGCGTCCAAACACACATAAACATGATAGAACTCTACATCTTACACGCCTATGTCCGTGCCGGTTAGTTCAGCAGTTCTGCGTGGATGCCCAGTGACACATTCGTGTGACAAGGTGGGGCCATTCTGCCTGCTTAGCAGGGTCTGTAGGCCCACATCCGTTCAGACACTGCACCACATGCGCGAATTGCACATCCGGCGTTCTACAAGTGAGTCGAGCAGACGTTGCCCGAACCATTGAACACTGCGTTCACCAAGCTCGACAAGTTCTCCCTGGTCTGCACAAGTTCAGCTTCCTGAGCACAGGAAGCTTGGGCATTGAGATGCCCAAATACAAGTACACTCTCAGGAATTCTCAGGAATCAAGTGGGACTGGGTCTGTGTGAACACGGGATTCATGCGCAGATGCATCACATGTGCGACAGCTGTCGCTGCAGGAACATTGGGACATATGCAAACCTGTGCTATCTTCCCGCAAGCATCATGCCGCACCCCGCCTCGCCGACCACACCACATATCTAGGTCCCTCAACCGTGCTTGCAAAAAATAGCTGGCGCCAGCACCCCTTTTGCGCCCAAACCTGGCATCTCCTGCGAAATCCCACTACCAAATCTTCTACCCACTACCCCTGAAAGATAGCATGTCTTATGCTTTGCTTTTTTTTTGCCCGGGTTCCACCAACCTCTGGAAACGGCCCTGGCTCCGGATTAGCCACCTCTGCGATTTAGGGCTCGGGAAGTTTGCTGAAGCTTGAGCAGTTCGGTTACACATCATGTTGGGCTCATGCTCACCCACCTAGAGAGCACAGTCGCTTCTGTGCCGGAAGGCGGGGGCGAGGGACTATTGTGATTGGTGTTGTAGGGACGTTTCTCCGAGAATTTACCCGGAGTATCATGGGATAAGTGCCGCTATTCAACTTATAAGTGTAACATGTTATGTTTGGCTGTATGATATTATGTTATATATATACATAATTACAGTTTGGGTGTGGCCCCGGCCCAGTAACAGTTCAAAAATAGGGTTTAGACTAAACACACAGGCCAAAAAGAGCACAAGGAAACGTGATTCAGGTATGCTTCGCACAAGGCCCAGAGAAACACNGTGGCCCCGGCCCAGTAACAGTTCAAAAATAGGGTTTAGACTAAACACACAGGCCAAAAAGAGCACAAGGAAACGTGATTCAGGTATGCTTCGCACAAGGCCCAGAGAAACACATATCCTGCACATTCTTCTGCAGCCTTAACGCCCCCAACCCTCAGTCCACAGCAACCAGGTTTACTTTTACTATTGCTATTACTGTAACTGTTACTATTACTATTACTATTCCCAACTTGCAACTTCGAGAAGAATAGATATATTACATCTCTTGTAGAGTAATGTAGACTGTATAACTACCTTGCATAACACGAAAACCTGACGATGATGACTGTAACACTATGCCAGACTGTGCCCATGCGTATATGGCTATAAGACTACAAGACTAAAATATTTTGTATTACTATCCGTATTCCAGACGGTATCTGCTATGATATCTATGTAAATGATATGATATTACATAGATGGGTTTTAAGACATGGGTGGTAATGACATTGCATTTTACGCCACGCCAAGAATGTGTAGCAACCAGATAGGCTCAGATGGGTCACTATCTCAAGGGTGGACGGCAAGTAGAGACAGCCTGCCGGCAGGCCTACGCTGGGTTGGACAGACACAGAGCAAGTCTCAGACTAAACTTGCTTTTCCTAGGCGACTCGAAAACATGAAAGCACAAAAAAAAGCACAAACTAGCAAACAGGCAAGCAAAAAAAAGCACCGCAAAAAGCACAAAAAAAACCACAAACTACCAAACACAGGCACAAAAAAAAACACCGCAGAAAGCACAAAAAAAAAGCACAAACAGCCAAACATGATTTCCGGGAAAAAAAGCAAAAAAACCTATGGAAAAAAGCACAAACAGGAAAGCACAAACATACCCACAAAAAAAAGCACCGCAAAAAGCACAAAAAAAAAGCACAAACTACCAAACACAGGCACAAAAAAAAGCACCGCAAAAAGCACAAAAAAAAAGCACAAACTGCCAAACACACCCACAAAAAAAAGCACAAAAAAAAACCACAAACTNGAACCGGCCTCCTGGCCGACCCCCTGCCTGAGGCAAAAATTTCCGGAGCTGGAGCCAGCCCCACAGGCCTCTCTCTGGGGCAGCTGTGTCTGGCCTCTGACGGCCCCCCCGAAATTCAAATTTTCGCAACCTATTTTTTGCAACAAACGTCGCAAGAAAAAAAACCCGCGCGCACACAGGAGTGCACACCATCACGCCTGACTCCACACCATCACGCCTGACTCCAAAAAGGCATACTTTTAAGTTAGCTTCAGAGGTTAAAAACTCCAGCCTCCACCCCGTCTAGGGCTTGACCTGGTTGCTGAAGGTTGGACTGCCATGGG